>CM077163.1:70014648-70110670 GCA_039583875.1 Platanthera guangdongensis | reverse complement strand
TTTGTTCGACGACGTGTTCTTGAAGTCGATGAAGAGTCTACGACCTTGGTCTCTCTTGGAGAGGATTTCCCGGAACCGGCGGCGGCACACTCGAGCGGCGGCTAGCTTCGGGATCGGCGGCTACGATGAAGAGCAGCTGCTGAACTTGGAGATCCAAACTTTGTTTGCGAAGCAAGCTCGGTCTTACCAACGGTCACACGAGGATCGGTCGTCTCGATCGATTCGGATGGGAAGTGTTTCCGATCAAACAAATCGAGAGACAAGGATCTCTGGATAGACGCGTGAGACTCAAGCCTTGCTAAGCTACTGTCGCCGGAGATCGGGAAGAAGATCTATCGGTGGCGGCGGCGACGACTTGCGCGAGCGGCGACGGAGGCGGCGGAAGGATTTCGCGATCTTAGGGTTTCCGTGCTCGGCGTATTTTTCTCTGTGCCTTCTTTCGTTCAAAAAATAACCGAGTATAAATACTGTAGCTACCCCCAATAAGACCGTTTGTGGACCCACAGAAGTAGCCCCCAAGTCCCGGTCCAGATATATTAAACAGCGGCAGAATCCGGTTCAGGAAATTAGCTGAGACAGAATCCGGTTCAGGAAATTAACTGAGAAAACGCCAAGGAAAAATCGGCGAGAATCGCAGACGATTCTCGACGAATCGGCGAGAATCACAAGTGATTCTCGACGATTCGTCGAGAATCGATTGTGATTCTCGTCGAATTACTTGTCGATTCTCAACGAATTCAACTTGTATTCATGGGCTGCATGACCACTGGTTCGGCGGGAATTACAAGTGATTCTCGCCGAATCTTACTTGGCACCATATTGAGATGGCCAGAAGGAGTCGGCGAGAATCACTGATGATTCTCGTCGATTCGGCAGGAGAATCACCAAGTGATTCTCGCCGATTCGGCGAGAATCACTTGGTGATTCTCGTCGAATTTGCCTTGGACGATTTTTCGTCTTCCACCTAGGAGCTGCTCCTTGATCCTCCATGCTCCTTGTCTTCTCCTTACATATGAGCGGCCCTGTACTTGAAAGTAAGTGCACTCCAATAGAGAGAGTACACATAGGCCAAACACATGATCTGCTCAACGTGGGATTACGTCGTGCAGATCCGTGTATATTGACCTACTGCACCCTGACATTGGTGTGCACTTAGCGTGGAGAAACTGCAAGTACAACTGAAAAAGTTTATCAAATACTAGTCTATTGACCTTAGCTTGTCCAGGGGCTTCTTCAAATCAGGTACATTGTGGATACAATACCCAACAATCTCCCCCTATTTGAAGAAGCCTAAACCCTACAAGCTAAGGTGAATAGAGCAAATGAAAAGGAAAGCAACTGAAGACCATAAACTTAACATCATTAAGTGGAGACATCCCTTACCAATACCGAGTGCTTGGGAGCAAGCTGGAGCCACCTTAGCCTTGACCCGAGAGGGTTATTCCCCCTTTTCGGCTTCGGCAAATCGGGGTCAGGAACCTTTGGCCCTTAGCTCCCCCCTCAGTTCTTGCATCTGTACTCACGCTGGAGTTCCCGGCTCCCCCTCAGATTATGCACGAGTTGGGAGCCTCTGTAGTCTTCTTCTTCATAATTGAGCATCCCCAATTCTATCTTGAAAAGATTGAACTTTGCCTCGTCTAGGGGCTTTGTGAATATATCAGCAATCTGCTTGTCCGTGGGGAATAACAGAGAGAGATATCCTTGTTCTCCACGTGCTCCCGAATGAAGTGGTAGCGTACTTCAATAGGCTTCGTTCTGCTGTGCGACACCGGATTGTTGGCAATGGCAATTGCACTGGAGGAGTCGCAGTACATTGGAACTTCCTTGAACTGAAGGTTGTAGTCGGCCAACTGATTCTGATCCAAAGGGATTTGTGCGCAACAGCTTCCTGCCGAGATATACTCAGACTTGCGTGGAGGTTGCAACACAATTCTGTTTCTTGTTGTTCCATGAGATAAGCCTCCTGCCGAGGAATTGACACGTCCCGGAGGTGCTTTTCCTGTCATCCCTACTCCTGCAAAGTCAGCATCTGAAAAGCCTATTAGCTCGACATCATTGTTCCTCGGGTACCACAAGCCAAGATTAGGAGTACCTTTAAGGTATCTAGAATTCGCTTTGCAGCGACATAGTGAGATTCCTAGTGTTCACCTGATATCGGGCACATACGCATGTGGAGAACATAATATCGGTCTACTGGCAAGTAAGGTAGAGCAGGGATCCAATGATGCTTCTGTATTTGGTTTCATCGAAAGGTTTAACTGTTCCTCCTTATCCAGAGACATGGTGGATCCCATTGGAGTCCTCATAGAGGTTGCAATCTCCATACCGAATTTTCTTAAGGAGTTCATTTGTGAACTTCGTCTGAGAGATGAAGATTCCATCCTCAGATGTTTCACTTGAAGGCCTAAGAAATACTTGAGCTCTCCCATACTGCTCATTTCAAACTTTCCTTGCATAAGTTTGGAAAACTTTTGCAAAGATTGTTGTAGTTGAGCCATGTTGAGTCAGCGAATTGATTTGCACCGACATAGATTGCCTTGCAAATATCGTGAGACACTAGACTTCCCGGGAAACAATGTTTATTATACCCTCTGGAGTTTTTAACTATAAGAAAAAAAAAAAGAAATACTAGATAAAGTCACAACCAAGCTCGTGGAGCTTGTTTCAACCCATATAAGGCCTATTAAGAAAATAAACGTGATTGGGATAAGTAGGGTCGACAAAAACCTGGGGGTTGAGCGACGTATACTTCCTCTTTCAAGTCTCCGTTCAGGAATGCCGATTTCACATCCATTTGGTAGACAGTGAATCCTTTGTGTGAAGCATATGCCAGGAACAACGGATTGCCTCGAGCCGTGCGACTGGTGCGAAGGTTGGTCGAAGTCAATCCCTTCCTCCTGTCTGTAACCTTGAGCCACCAGCCTGGCCTTGTTCTTTATGATGACACCATGTTCATCCATCTTGTTTCTGAAAATCCACTTCGTGCCAATGACATTCTGCTTGTATGGTCTTGGGAACCAGCGTCCAAACCTTGCAACGTTCGAATTGATGTAGTTCCTCTTGCATGGCCAGAATCCATGCTGCATCCTTGTTCGCCTCATCGAACTTCTTTGGCTCTTACCTGTGACAGGAAGCTGAGATGCAATACTTCGTTAGTTGTACCTCTTCGAGTTCTGACGCCTACACGAGGATCTCCGATGATCTGTTCTCTAGGATGATCCCGCACGTGACGGAGTTCTAGAAGTCTGGCGTCTGGAGCTTCAGCTACTTCTTGTGCTTCTCTTTCTTCTAAAAGATTTGTTCCATCTTGATCTTCAACATCTTCAGATGATGTGGAGGTGGAAACTTTGATGTACTTGGGTGCGTCATCTTTAGGGGTCTCATCCAGATTCAGCTGGTCAAGTCTAGCACCTGCATCTTCAAGAAGACTACTGGAAGAATGACAGTTAAGCAAACTTCCTTCATCAAATACAACATTTATTGATTCTTCTACCACTAGGGTTTTCTTATTGAAGACCCTATATGCCCGACTATGGGAACTATAGCCCATGAATATGCCCTCGAAGCATTTTTCACCGAATTTAGTACGCGGTACTTCCCATTATTCAGTACATAGCATCTGCAACCAAAGATCCTCAAGTAGGACATGGTTGGTTTCCTGCCTTTCAGTAGCTCGTAGGGCGTCTTACGATGATGTTTGTTGATCAAAGCTCGGTTTTGTACATGACATGCCGTATTGTCACCCTCTGCCCAGAAGTATTCCGGGAGAGAAGCATCTTTCAACATAGTCGTGCAGGCTTCAATGAGAGTTCTATTTCTCCTCTCCGCAACTCCATTTTGCTGAGGAGTGCGCGGGGAGGAAAACTCATGAAAGATACCTTGTTCTTCACAAAATTCTGTAATAGCACCAGATTCGAATTCTGTTCCATGGTCACTTCGGATTTTGACCACGGAGCAGTTAAATTCGTTCTGAACTTGCTTGACAAAATTAGTGAAGATGTCAAAAGTATCTGACTTTCGTTTCAAAAAGAACACCCATGTAAACCGTGAGTGATCATCAACTATCACTAGCGTATATGACTTGCCTCCCAAGCTATGAACTTGCATTGGGCCAAACAAGTCCATATGTAGCAGGTAAAGACATCGGGAAGAGTCTTTGTTGCAATGCTCTTAAAGGTAGCCGTGTCTATTTGCCCATCTGACATGCATGACAGGGCTATCCTTGATGCACTTGATACTGGGAGCATCTCTTACTAAATTCTTAGAAAATAGCATACTAATTGTCTTATAATTAATATGTGCCAATCTCTTGTGCCATTGTTCACAAAGAGAAGCACTGCCTGTTGCCACAAGGCATACGGGGTAGATGAATCTATACTAAGAAAATCTAAGCAGAAGATATTTCTGCTCCTAATGCCTGATAATACCGTCTCAGAGGAGTACGTGAAATTATCAGACATTTATCCTTGCAGAACTTAACGTCATAACCTTTTTCACATAACTGACTTACACTGATCAGGTTATGGTTTAACCCTTCAACATAAGCCACGTCGGTGATAGAGATTATACCGTTGGAAATCATACCATAACCTCTGGTGACTCCTCGATCTGACCCTCCAAAGATGACTTTGGGTCCATTCTCGACTGGAGTGTAATCACGCAGCAGGCTTCTTGTCCCGGTCATATGCCGGGAGCATCCACTGTCCAAATACCAGATTGGCGTTTTGGTGGCCTTTGGACATTCCTGCAAAACAAAATTAATTTGCCTTAGGAACCCAATCGAACTTGGGTCCTAGATTCCTGGTTAGCACACTCCCCCTCGGTCGGTTAACCCTACGAGTGGTCGGTCTCGCATTGTTAACATGGGGAGTCTCGTAGTTCCGTGGATTAAACCAACAATCCACGGCAAAGTGACCGACTTTGCCACAGCACCAACAGTCGAACCTGTTGTATCTCTTCCGAGGCTCCTGCCTTACCCTGGGAACAACGGGTACAGCTGGGGCCTTGGATCTGGAGGTGGAGGCCTCATGGTGACGGCAGTCACATGACTTTGTCACCTTCTGAATAACAGGCTTGACTTTTGGCGCCTGCTTTCCATTATGGCCGCTAGAGAACGGACCATAATTTCCTATGTGGATCTCCTCATAAGGTGCCTTGAAGGCACTCTCACCAAAGTTCCGGGGGAAGTTCCAACCGTCATACCGGCTCTTAGGCTTTGCAACCGAGGGCCGGAAATGATGCCCAAATGTTGACTCAAAGTCATGTTGGTTGCAAGGAAAGCCAGGCTTTCTGAACGCAACAGGACTAATAGGAGCCTTCCCCTTTTCATCAGCAGAGGCCTTCTTGGCGGCCTTATTCTTCCTCTGGTTCTTGTTCCTCCTAGATGAAGAACCAGATGCCCCAATATGCCCCAAGCCAGCTCCTTTGGCCTGAGCAGAGAAGGTGTCAACGACTGGAAGCACTGTTTTGGCATAGAGAAGCTCTGTACGATCTTCCTTTCTGCCGCAAGTAGTTCTTCCAATTTGTTGACTTCCTCCTGCTTGAGATCAAGGAGCTGCAAAGACTCTGAGTGCTTTGAAGTCAGGTCAAGGTGTTTCCTGCCGGAGAGAAATCAAACTAGTGACCTCTTCCCTTAAGGATACACACTCACCCTTAAGAAATTTTACTTCCTTCTTCTCAGCCCTCAGTCTCTTACGGCACTCGTCGAAAGTGTTGAGCAGAAGCTCATACTTCTCGAGGAGTTCAGCTTCGTGGGCCGAAGGGCCATCCTCAGGTTCATCATCCTGAGACTCAGGATCAGAGTCGGTGTCGGAGAGAGGGGTGTGAGCTTTTACCTTCCCAGTAAATGGGGGACATTCTCCTTCTGAGTCTGAGCGACCCACCAGCCCGAAGTAGGCTTCCTCATCATCACTGGAGTCTGAGGAATCAGACTCACTTAGTGTCTTTGGTCTTCTTGCGATGTAGCTCCGCTCCTTCTTATCTCTGGAGGATTTGAGCTCCTCTCCTTTCCCTTTATCTCTTTTGCTTTGATGGCAGTCGGCCACGACGTGACCTGGCTTATTGCATCCAAAGCAAATAATATCAGACGAACGATGTTTGTTAGGTTTAGATGCATACCTATCAGAAGAGTAGTTTTTCTTCTGATGTCTGGATGAGGAGCCGTCTCTCTTCCTTTGATTCCTCATCTTGAGGAATTTCTTGAACTCTCGAGTGATGAGGGAGAAATCCTCTTCCGACAGATCTGAGCTGGAGGAGCATGGATCGGAGTCCTCCTCTTCTTCCTTATTCTGGCACGGTACGACACCGCACCCTTCCCTTTTCTGGAGTGACTGGCTTTTAGGGCCACAGTCTTTTCTTTTGCAGCAGCCTTCTCTGCTTCTTCCTCTGCCTTCCTGGTGTTCAGCTGAAGTTCATAGGACATCAGCTTCCCGAACAGGATTTGTGGATCAGTTTCTGCTAGTCTGCCAAATTCTCTGATGGCGCAGATCTTTGTGTCCCATTCCTTAGTAAGGGACCTAAGGAATTTGTCATTGAGTTCACCATTGGTGAACACTCTTCCATAGCCCTTGAGGGCGTTAACAATCTTCAGGAAGTTCTCGTATGTGACTCCGATCTCTTCCTTAGGCCCTTGCCGGAAGGCCTCATACTTCTGGTTCAGGAGGGATCTCCGATCATCCCTCACTTCATCCGTGCCCTCCATTAGGATGATCAGGCACTGCCAAATCTCCTGAGCTGTCCTGCAGTTGCTGAAGTTTTGCATCATAGAGTCGTCAACCGCGCTGACCAGGATGTTTCTTGCCTTCATGTCAAGGCCCACTAGGACCATCTCATCCTTGTCCATTTCAGAGAGTGTCTTTGGCACTTTCTTGGTGGGATCAATGGTGGAGGCCTTAGTGGGTACATAAGGTCCCTCCAGCACGATCATGAACAGTCGAGGGTCCACTGCTTCCATATAGAACCTGATCCTTTCCTTCCAGATAG
The DNA here is from genome assembly GCA_039583875.1 of Platanthera guangdongensis. Taxonomy (NCBI): domain Eukaryota; kingdom Viridiplantae; phylum Streptophyta; class Magnoliopsida; order Asparagales; family Orchidaceae; genus Platanthera; species Platanthera guangdongensis. Next base: position 70,103,689 of record CM077163.1, on the reverse strand, counting down.
GAAAGTTGAGTCTGTTGCACACTGGGATCTTGCCGGAGTACTTGAGCCCGTCCATAGTAGCTGTATGTCTCCTTGTTGACACTAGTGGCAGGATTCACCTCAAGGTGTTAGCCTTTTTGTTGAGGAACCTCGCTCTGATACCACTTGAAAGTCCACCTAGTGTCGGCTATGTGTACCTATGGGGGGGGGGGGGAATAGGTAACGTGTGGTTCTTTTGCGGAATTTACAGATGTACCTGCACAATAAAAACAACAAACACAGCACACAGAATACACAGCAAATTTATAGTGGTTCCCCGACTTGGGTACATCCACTTTCCCCCTTCGACCTATCTCCCCAACAAGGGACGACTCGGTCACTTCACCAACGGGATTGAAATCCAATCCCTTCACTAACGGAAGGAGCCCTTCCACACGTGAGAGTCAACACTCCCACAAAGCGGGTTGCACCCAACCCTTACAACTCGGAACAAAAGTTCCTTTACAACGAAATGAAAATGTAGAATGTACACGTGATACAAACTTCTCTTGGAGACTCCGGTGTTCCTCTTTGTTCGACGACGTGTTCTTGAAGTCGATGAAGAGTCTACGACCTTGGTCTCTCTTGGAGAGGATTTCCCCGGAACTGGCGGCGGCACACGAGCGGCGGCTAGCTTCGGGATCGGCGACTACGATGAAGAGCAGCTGCTGAACTTGGAGATCCAAACTTCGTTGCGAAGCAAGCTCAGTCTACCACGGTCACACGAGGATCGGTCGTCTCGATCGATTCGGATGGGAAGTGTTTCCGATCAACAAATCGAGAGACAAAGGATCTCTGGATAGACGCGTGAGACTCAAGCCTTGCTAAGCTACTGTCGCCGGAGATCGGGAAGAAGATCTATCGGTGGCGGCGACGGACTTGCGCGAGCGGCGACGGAGGCGGCGGAAGGATTTCGCGATCTTAGGGTTTCCGTGCTCGGCGTATTTTTCTCTGTGCCTTCTTTCGTTCAAAAATACCCGAGTATAAATACTGTAGCTACCCCCAATAAGACCGTTTGTGGGACCCACAGAAGTAGCCCCCAAGTCCGGGTCCAGATATTAAACAGCGGCAGAATCCGGTTCAGGAAAATAGCTGAGACAGAATCCGGTTCAGGAAATTAACTGAGAAAACGCCAAGGAAAAATCGGCGAGAATCGCAGACGATTCTCGACGAATCGGCGAGAATCACAAGTGATTCTCGACGATTCGTCGAGAATCGATTGTGATTCTCGTCGAATTACTTGTCGATTCTCAACGAATTCAACTTGTATTCATGGGCTGCATGACCACTGGTTCGGCGGGAATTACAAGTGATTCTCGCCGAATCTTACTTGGCACCATATTGAGATGGCCAGAAGGAGTCGGCGAGAATCACTGATGATTCTCGTCGATTCGGCGAGAATCACCAAGTGATTCTCGCCGATTCGGCGAGAATCACTTGGTGATTCTCGTCGAATTTGCCTTGGACGATTTTTCGTCTTCCACCTAGGAGCTGCTCCTTGATGCTCCATGCTCCTTGTCTTCTCTTGCATATGAGCGGCCCTGTACTTGAAAGTAAGTGCACTCCAATAGAGAGAGTACACATAGGCCAACACACACTGATCTGCTCAACGAGGGATTACGTCGTGCAGATCCGTGTATATTGACCTACTGCACCCTGACATTGGTGTGCACTTAGCGTGGAGAAACTGCAAGTACAACTTGAAAAAATTTATCAAATACATAGTCTATTGACCTTAGCTTGTCCAGGGGCTTCTTCAAATCAGGTACATTGTGGATACAATACCCAACACTTTTGTTGTCGACAAAGTTCCTCTGGGTATCGACACTGCTTTTAAGTGACGACACTTCTTCTTTAGACATTTCTTCATTGTGTGTCTGCACAGCCTGTATGTGTCGACACTTTCCTTCTGGTGTCGACTCTGCATTCCTGGTGTCGACATAATTACTCCAAGTGTCGACACTGCTTCTTTAGGTGTCGACACAGGCCTTCTTAAGTGTCGACACTTTTCTTCTAGGTGTCGACACATGGACTTAGAAATTTTTTCCTGCAAACCTGCAGTTACTTAACCTGCACAAAGTAACTCAAAACACATCAAATACATCTTGATGTATATCATTGAGTAGGGTGAGGCTTCTTCAAATCAGGTACATATATTTCAATGTACCCAACAATCTTCCCCTATTTGGAGAAGTCATAACCCTTAGTCAATATTATACACCATACATAACAAATTCACAGTATGATGTACAACAATATTATGTGATAAGGAAAATACTTAAACATGCATGAACAAAACATGTATATACCATTAGCTCAGAACAATTAATGTAATAGATGAACATATAACATTGTTCTTACAAAATCCAACATTTACATTAATCAAAAGTTTACATTGAGTTTACTACAAATTATAACATCTAACTTAAGAAAATGCTATCCTAAGGCTGCTCTGGTTCCTTGATTACAATCCCTTTTCCAGATTGAATCTTTGCTTGAACTTGAGCTTCAGTGTCATCAGCAGCTGCAGGCTTCTTCCCTTTAAGATCTTTCTTTTTCAGCTATTCAGCCTTGATCTTCTGCCTTTCAAAATAGTGATAAGGCTTGGGAAAATACTTGCTAGGCTCCTGTGCATTAGGAGGTAGCTTTCCCAGTTTAGCCTTTCTTCTATATTGCATAATGGCCTCTTGCCTATTCTCATGTTTCCTCCACTCCAGGTCAGAATACCACTTGCCTCTATCCAGGACATTGTCCTTAGCAGCCTTCCATGCAGTCAAGATGATATTCCTGAAAGTGGGGCTCCATTGTTCAAAATCAGGTCTCAATTCAGCTTGCTCTCTGAATCTTTTCTTAGACAATTGAGTCTCTTGCTCTTTTAGCAAAGCCTCTTATTCTTTCAGTATTGCCTCTGGCACAGGCTGGATAACTTTCTCTTTGACGACATTATGATTTCCCTCAGGAGGACTGTACATTGACTATATCTCTTGATGTATCATGTCAAAGTCTGGTGGAGGGTATATCACCTGAGCCACTTCAGCTTGCTCTCCTCCAAGGTATGCAGGATTTATTCCAGACTCTGCAACATTGTCATCATCACATAAGGGTGGATATTCAAGGGTGACTCTGATGGAATTTGAAATCCATTTGGCATGATCAGAGCCTGCCTTGACTAATACTCTCTCCCCATTTATGACTTCTCTCTCTATATGATCCCTCAGATCATCTTTCTGAAACCTTATCTGTGCATTCAGATAGTTTACTCCATCTTTATAGAAGGGTTTTAATCTTTGGAGCTTGTCAGTAATTGCGTTCTGAGAGTCTTCAATGGCAGTTTTAACAGCTGTTAGGCTCTCTTGCAATTGTTTGTCAAATTCTTCTTTGGCAATGGCACTTGCTGCAGTCTGACCAGTAGCTATATTCTTCATTTCAGTTATAATGGCATTATGTGAAGCTGTCAAATTATCATTCGTCCTTATCTGGTTTTCCAGGACATAGCCTTGCTTCACTTCTAGCTCATCAAGTTTTGTCTTTATTTTCTCTTGATGTGTGGCCAGATATACTACTGCATTTCCTCCTTTATGGAAGCACTCAGTCATTTCCTTCTTGTTAAGATTCAATTCAAATCTAATAGATTTGATGTCTTCTACAAGATCAAACTGCAGGGATTTATTCCCTTCATCCACATACTTTTATAGAGCTTGCCTTTGCTCATCCAGCTTAATCTACAATGCAACCATCAGAGAACTGAAATCAGTAGATGGGGCAGGCTGTGGAGCAACTATCTGTAGGGCTTTCTTATAGTTCTGGCTTCTTCTCTTGAAGACCTGGAACTTCCTCTTCTTGGCTCTAGCAGCCTCCTCATCCTCGAAAGTAGAAGTGCTAGCTATATCCACTCTGTCCTTAGGACTAGGATGTGAATCCTTTTCAGTCCTTGGTAGCCCTTCAGTATTTCTTGGCTCCTCAGTCTATTTCCTTGCAGTTTCCTCAACAGTCTCCACATGCTCCCCCTGAATATTTACTTTCTCCCCCTCAACAGCAGCTATTTCTTTTTCAAGGTCAGTCTGTAGAAGATCAGGGAATAGCTCCTCTAAGGTAAATTCCTGTTGAGAATGAGCTGGAGAATCTCTGATCTCATCAACCACTTTATCTGCAATTGATGTGTCCTCCATGACAACATCTTATGCTTGTTGTGATATCTATGTTTGCTGATGAACATTAGGTAATGAATCAGACAAAACTTCATCCTCAATAGTGAAATCTAATTGATTAATGTCAGTTATTACCTCTAGTATGGTTTGGGTAGCTTGTTCACTCTCTAGTGGTGTTGGGTCTTCCACAAGTAAAGGCTCCCCCTGGAGTGGATCCAGGTGAATTGGGCTAGCTTGTGGTAGCTCCCCCTACCTTTTTGCATCTTCTTGTCTAGCTGGAGACTGTCCAACATTCCTTCCCTGTTCATCATCAGAACTAAACACTACTTGCTCTTCAGAGCTGCTGGAGGATTCTTGAGCCACAGTGGCTGTCTTCTTCTTCTTCTTCTTCGGAGGGGTGACCTCTTCTGGAGTAGGCATTTCTTTAGTCAATACTCTATCCCACCTGGAGAAAATTCTCATATCCATTTTCCTCATGTGGTTAATCTTTGAACCTGCAGCTTGGTTCATTACCTCAGGTATACTACCAGCTAGGTATAGACTCAGTATTCTACCCAGATTGGGCTTCTTCATACTTTCTTTTATCTTCTCAAACACAACTGCAGACTAATCAGTATTAAGTTTGTAGATAATCCTTGTCATCAAACTGAACATATAAGCTGAAATCCTTTCATGTACTCCAGGCTTGCTCAGGATAACCTTGCCAACTATTTCAGATAGAAATTTTCCTTGGATGTTCATTCCTTTTCTGTTGAAAACAGCTCCTATTTTCAAATTTGAATCCAGTACACACCATCTTAATGCCTCTCTAGTCTTAGAAGCAGATACATCTTCTTCCTCCTTTGTTCTTGGTAGTTGAAGTACCTTCCTCAGACTTTTTGGCGTGACCTTGACTTTGGTTCCACGAACTCTGGACTTAATCTTGAGTCCAGTATCATCAAGTGATGCTGCACTCAAAAATTCCAGGACCTCCTTCTTCCAGATCTTGATTGGTTCAGATACAAGATATTCCAATCCAGTCTCGGCTATTAGGGTTACCACACCTTTGATTTCATGTTCCGCGTCATCAAAGGTATGTCGCATGAGTTCATATCCTTCATTAACATTCTCTTCTACTTGGGTGCCATTAGGGTTTGAAGAAATTTGAATTTAGAGAAGAGAGATGTCGACACACAAGTTTGGTCTCAAAACTTTGGTGAGCGTGTCGACTAATAATGGTGAAAACCTATTTATACCATTCTAGAATCGAAGGTGAAAAGGCGCGTCAAAATACTTAAATTATGTCGACACTGTTGAAAAGTGTCGACACTTACTTATAATGTCTCGACAACTATGTGGCGACACAAGTATAGTCGACAAAATATATGTGTCGACACTTATATATGTGTCGACACCACTCAGCTCGACACTTAGTCGAGACTTTACTAGACTAATTCTGTGTAAAGCCTAAGTGTCGACACCACTCTGGATGTGTCGACACCTACACTGTATGTGTCGACACTGATTCTCTGAAGTGTCGACACTGACTTCCTAGATGTGTCGACACCATTTCTTTGAAATGTCGACACCACATCTATGTGTCGACACAGACAACTCTGTGTGTCGACACCTTTTTACTTGACCAATTTTGTAAACTATTCCAAGTTTATCATCCCTTATTCAATTTTAAATTTATTGAATTTGGTTTCATCTAAGGGCTTAGTATACATATCAGCTAGCTGATTATCTGTATTAATATACTCTAGTGAAATATCTCCTTTTTCCACATGTTTTCTTAGAAAATGGTATTTTATTTCTATGTGCTTAGTCCTACTATGGGAGACAGGGTTGTTTGCAATAGAAATAGCACTTGTAGAATCACAAAATAAAGGTGTTCTACTTACTTGAATACCATAATCTTCTAGCTGGTGTTGTATCCATAGTAGTTGTGCACAACAGCTTCCTGCAGCAACATACTCAGACTCAGTTGTGGAGATAGCCACACTGGTTTGCTTCTTGCTACTCCATGACACCAGCCTTCCACCTAGAAATTGACAGGTTCCAGTTGTACTGTTCCTATCTTCCTTGCAGCCTGCAAAATTTGCATCTGAATAACCTGTCAGTTCAAAGTCTCCATTCCTAGGGTACCAAAGGCCTAGATAAGGAGTGCCCTTAAGATATCTCAAAATTCTTTTGACTGCTGTCAAATGAGATTCTTTAGGGCAAGCTTGTTACCTAGCACAGACACATGTAGCATACATGATATCTGGTCTACTTGCAGTCAAATATAGTAGGGAGCCAACTATCCCTCTATACAAAGTTTCATCTACAGGTTTCCCTGCATCATCTTTGCATAAAGACATTGTTGACCCCATAGGAGTTTTCATGGTAGTGGATGATTCCATATCAAACTTCCTTAGCAATTCTATGGTGAACTTAGACTGGCATATGGATAAACCATCCTCAGTCTGTCTAACTTGGAGACCCAAGAAGAACTTAAGTTCCCCCATACTGCTCATTTCAAATTGTCCTTGCATTAGTTTTGCAAACTTTCTGCAAAGACTACTTTCTGTACACCCAAATATGATGTCATCTACATATATTTGGACTAAGATAATCTTGCCTCTGGATTCCCTAAGGAATAGAGTCTTGTCTATTTTCCCCCTTGTGAATTTATTCTCAATGAGGAAACTAGACAGGGTTTCATACCAAGCCCTAGAGGCTTGTTTTAACCCATACAAAGCCTTCCTAAGTCTATAAACATAATTAGGTTTAGTAGAATTAACAAAACTCGATGGTTGTTCTACATAGACTTCTTCCTTCAGATTTCCATTCATAAAAGCTTACTTAACATCCATTTGGTATACCTTGAACACTTGGAATGTTGCATAGGCAAGGAATATCCTTATTGCTTCCAGTCTGGCTACTGGAGCAAAGCTTTGATCAAAATCAATACCTTCTTCCTGCCTATATCCTTTAGCAACTAGTCTAGCTTTGTTCTTTATAATTACTCCATTTTCATACAACTTGTTCCTAAAGATCCACTTAGTTCCTATAATGTTGTCGCCCTTTGGTTTAGGAACAGTCTCCCAGACTTTGCATCTTTTGAACAGGTTCAGCTCCTCTTGCATTGCCTCAATCCAATGAGGGTCTAGGATAGCTTCTTCAAATTTCTTTGACTCTACTTGGGATAGAAAGCTGGAGTAGAGAACTGAATTTAGATTTCTGCTCCTTGTTTGTACCCCTTGTCTGAGATCTCCAATAATTTGGTTGGCTGGATGATCTTTTAAATGCCTATTTGTTGGAGTCATCCTGTTTTCTGGTTGTACACCTTCAGCTTCTTCATTCAGCAGCTCCTCTTGGTCTTCTTCAACAACAGGAGTATCTTGTACTCCCCCTGGACAGCAGCCACTATCATCCACTTACTGACTTGCAGTAGAACCTTCTTCAATAGTAAGCTTGTCCATCTTCTCAGTCACACCTGTAGAGCTGCAAACACTTTTAGACAACTCATTATTAATGAGTCTAGCTTCATCAAACACTACATGAACTGACTCTTCTACAACTTGAGTAATCAAGTTGTAGACCCTATAAGCCTTACTGTTGTTGTTGTACCCAACAAAGATCCCTTCTTGGGATTTGGCAGCAAACTTGGTTAAGTAAGACTTACCATTGTTAAGAATATAGCATTTACAACCAAAGATCATGAAATAGGATAGATTTGGTTTTCTGCCCTTCACAATCTCATAGGGGGTCTTATTGTGGCTCTTGGTGATAGTAGCCCTATTGATCACAAAACATGCAGTATTAACTGCCTCAGCCCAGAAATATTCAGAGAGAGATGTGTCACTTAATAGGGTTCTACCAGCCTCTATCAGGTTCTATTTTTCCTTTCAGCAATACCATTTTGCTGAGGTGTTCTTGGTGAAGAAAATTCCTGAAATATCCCAAACTCTTCACATAGCTTTGTCATACTGTCAGACTGGAATTCAGTACCATGACCACTTCTTATTTTGACCACTGTACTGTCTAACTCATTTTGAATTTGTTTGACAAAACTATAAAAGATACTAGGAGTTTCATATTTCTGTCTAAGGAAGAACACCCAGGAAAACCTTGAGTAGTCATCTACAACCACAAATGTGTAGACCTTCCTACCTAGGCTATGAACTGGCATAGGACCAAAAAGATCCATATGCAAGAGGTATAGGAACCTCACAGCATCTTTGTTCTCAATGCTATTAAAGGTGGATCTGGTCTGCTTGCCCTTTTGACAAGCTGAGCATATCCCATCCTTAATACATTTAACCTGAGGACCATTCCTCACTAACTCTTTGCTAAAGAGTTGGCCAATTGTCTTATAGTTAAGATGAGTCAGCCTCTTGTGCCATTTAACACAATGTGAGACTTTCTCATCAACTACAAGAAAAATAGGAGAAACAATGTTCTCACACATAATGTCTATACAATAGACATTTCTCTTCCTATATCCTGTCAGAATGATCTTTTGATCACTTGACCTCTTGATATGACAACCATTCTTGACAAATGAGATGTCATATCCTACATCACTCAGCTTACTTATACTAATTAGGTTGTGTTTCAAACCTTTAACATAAGCCACTTGAGTAATTGTAATAAGGTTGCTAGAAATGTTACCAAAGCCTTTGATGATTCCTTTTTCAGAACCACCAAAGGTGACTTTAGGACCATCCTTGATTGGTGTATATTCCTTCAGCAATCCCCTAGTTCCAGTCATGTGTCTGGAACATCCACTGTCCAGGTACCATATTGGGGCATGGCCACTTGGACTTACCTGCAAAACAGATTACTTAACCTTAGAACCCAAAAACTTCTTGGGTCCTTGGTGCAAGTTAGTCTGACTCTTTACAAAACCACCTGTAGCTTTTCTAGTAGGCAGTTTGCTACTCACCTTGGAACTAGAATTGTGCAAACAATCTATGGCAAAGTGGCCTATCTTGCCACAACACCAACACTCAAATCTGTTGTACCTTTGTTTAGGTACAACCATGGCTGTTTTATCTACAGCAGGCTTCTTGTTGAGTACTGGGGCTTTGCCCTTAGACTTGGACTTTACTGTCCAGGTAGGTTTTGTAAACCCCAATCCAGTTTTACCCTTATGAGGTGCAAACTCATCAATTAAAGGTAGAACAGACTTTGGTTTAGAAAAACTTGCTACAATATCTCTCTCTTTCTGAAGACTAATCTCCAGATTTCTAATTTGATCATTTTTAAATGTTATAGTCCCCATCTGAATAACAGTAATGTGCTTCAGTCTGGCTATTTCATTTAATTTCTGATCAAGCAACTTGTCAAAATCTGTTGCAGCAACTTTAAGACTGACAATCTCCTTAGCCTGAGTTTTGGCCAAGAGTTTGCTTTTCTTCAAAGCCTGCAACACTACTCTATATTCATCAATCAACTGATGAATGTCTCCTTCAGATTCAGATCCACTAATATCACTTGATGCTGATGTATCTGAATCTGACTCAGTACTAGAAATTGAACTAGCAGAATAATTTTGTACCTGACTTAGTACAGGCTGATCCTGAATTTTATCTCCTTCTGATAAGGCCATCAGTCCCTAACACTGATTGTCCTCATGCTCATATATTGAGTTCATTAATTGTATGAACTCAACTTCCTCTTCTTCAGCAAACAGTCCAATATAAGCTTCAGCTTCTGAATTTGTTTCTAAAGATGACATATCAGACAGACTCTTGTCCTTCTTAGCAACAAAGGATCTTTCCTTTTTGCCCTTGAACTGAGTCTTCTTCTTGTCTGTTGACTCTTTCCTCTTTTCTGGACAATCAGCAAGTACATGTCCTTGTCTATTGCAACAATAGCAAACTATCTTTGAGGATGTAGTTTTACTTGGCTTGGACTTTCTTCTTTCATTCTTTGATGACTTCTATGAAGTGGATGACTTAGACCTCCACTGTTTCTTCTTTAGAAACTTCTGAAAATGTCTGGTGAAAGCTGCAAAGTCTTCATCACTCTCACTGCTTTCAGAATTCTTGCTTTCTGACTCATCTGTCTCAGCCTCAATAACGTTTTGAGGTGGAGGTGGAGATGGAGACTTACTTTTATATTTCCTAGTGGCTTCTGTCTTGAAAGCCACAGCTCTTTCTTTGTGCTCAACTCTGGTAGTCTTCTCTTCCTCCTTCCTTACCATTAACTGCATCTCATAAGATAACAGTTTTCCAAACAATGTTGGAGGAGGTGTATCTGCTAATTTGGCCATTTCCCTTATGACACAAATCTTGCTATCCCAGTCCTTAGTCAGGGATCTCAAAAACTTATCATTCAATTCATAATTGCTGAACTCTCTTCCATAAGACATCAACTCATTGACTATCCTATAGAATTTCTTGTAGCACTCAGTTATGCTATCAGACCTTACTTGTCTGAAGCTTTCATATTCTTGATTCAATAAAGACTTCTTGTCTTGTCTTACCTCTTATGATCCCTCCATATAGACTATCAGTGTGTCCCACATTTCTTTTGAAGTTTTACAATGAATCAGATTCTGAAATGTGGCATCATCAATTGCACTCACAATAATATTCTGAGCCCTCTTGTCCATAGTGGCCAGAAATATTTCATCCTTGGTCATTTCTGAATAGTCTTTGGGAGTTCTCTGATTGGCATCTAGCATTGATACTTTCATTGGCACATATGGCCCTTCTTTAACAGTAATATATATTCTTAGTTCTGAGGCTTCCATAAAAAGACTAACCCTTTCTTTCCAAATACCAAAGATCTCCTTTCTGCAGATTGACAACTTCATGGATCCTAGCTCTTTGTGATTCTCAGTTGGACCCATTTTCTTGATTCTTGATTATACTGATTCTGCCTACAGGAACTTTACTCAGACTATTATGTCCTTTTTGAGTAACCTCGCTTTGATACCACTTGAAAGAAATAGTACCTAATCACCTAGAGGGGGGTGAATAGGTGAACTTAATCTTTTTAAATTTACAGGCAGAATTAATCACAGATTTCACAGAACTCTACACAGCAATCACAGAAACAGTCACACACAGAGTACACACAGATTTTATAGTGGTTCCCCAAGGTCTGGGTACATCCACTTTCCCCCTTCGCCTATCTAGTAGTGTACTAGATTCGGCCTAACTTCTCCACTACTTCTCAGATCAACAGATCTTACAGCTCAGAACCCCAAATAGGTTCCTACAACTCAGAGTGATCCCACTCCTACAACTCAGGCACACAGCCCTACCACTCAGTCTTCACAAAGACCTACACTCAGCCTTCAACAAGGCCTACACTCAGCCCTCAACAAGGCCTACACTCAGATAAAAGTATCTCCTACACTCAGGCACAAAGGACCTACCACTCAGCCTTTATAATATAGGCTTACAACTCCGCTCCCTTAGGATCCTACAAGAAATTTAAAATTACAAAGAATATAACCACAACTCTGATTGAGAGAGAAGAGTTGTCTGGTTTATTGAAGAGTTCTTGAAAGAACTTTGCTGAGATCAACCTCGCTTGGCTTTCTTCAAAGCTTCTTGAATTAGAACACAGTAGGGTTGATTCTCTATGCAGATGATCTTCAAACACTGCTGACTTGAGAATCAGATCTCAATCTGAAACTTTCTTATCAGCCTGGTTCAAAAGCTGTCTTCTTAGAAGGAGCTTTCTCTCTCCAACTTCTTAGATCTTCACTTGAAGGTCTTCTTCTGGTTTGTTGTTTCTTACTTCAATGATTGCTTCTCCTCTATCTGTCGATCTCCTTCTGTTGACGGAAAAAGCCTTTATATAGGCTCTCTTCATGGTGACCGGCTGATCCGGTTTCTAACTAACTTCTAACAGCTCTGACAGTAGCAGTTGACCGGTTGAAATGGCAGCTGTCAAGTCATCCAGTCACTTCTTAAAAACTCTGTCACTCTCTGAAAGTGTCGAGACAGATAGTCTTTAAGTGTCGACACAAATAGACCAAGTGTCAACACAAGTAGTCTAAGTGTCGACACTAGCCTTCAAGGTGTCGACACAACTCCTTGTGTTGTAGAAACTGCTTCTCGACACTGCTTATTCAGAATGTGTTGACACAGATCCTGTGTGTCGACACAAGTTCTTCTTCTTCAATACTTAGATGATTTCTGCTAAGTGTCGACACAACTCCTTTGTGTCGACACATCTTCTTGTGTTGAAACTTGGCAAGTGTCGACATATCTTCTTTGTGTCGACACATGCCTTCTGTGTTGAGACTTTTGCTGAGTGTCGACACATCTCCTTTGTGTCGACACATTCTTCATGTGTTGAGACTTTGGCTGAGTGTCGACACATCTTCTTTGTGTCGACACTTGTACTTAGACTTTGTAGAAATTTGCTGAGTGTCGACACAGCCTCCTAGTGTCGACACTTGTACTTGAACTTTGTTGAAGTTTTGCTGAGTGTCGACACAGCCTCCTAGTGTCGACACTTTTGCTGTCGAAAAAGTTCCTCTGGGTGTCGACACTGCTTCTAAGTGTCGACACTGATTCTTTAGACATTTCTTCATTGTGTGTCAACACAGCCTGTATGTGTCCACACTTTCCTTCTGGTGTCGACTCTGCATTCCTGCTGTCGACATAATTATGCCAAGTGTCGACACTGCTTCTCTTGGTGTCGACACAGGGCTTCTTAAGTGTCGACACTTTTCTTCTAGGTGTCGACACATGGACTTAGAAAATTTTTCCTGCAAACTTGCAGTTACTTAACCTGCACAAAGTAACTCAAAACACATCAAATACATCTTGATGTATATCATTGAGTAGGGTGAGGCTTCTTCAAATCAGGTACATATATTCCAATGTACCCAACAACAACCATACGACACAAGAAGTTTATAGTGGTTCCCCAACCTGGGTACATCCACTCTTCTACCACCCTGGTAGGAATCCACTCAGGTTTTTGATCAGGTGCCTGAAACCAATGAGCTTTTATTCAGGTGCTCAAAAACCAAAACCTTAAGTCTTTTGGAAGGAGACTTGCAACCAGGAATAATTTTGACGGGAATTAAAACCTTGTACAGGAGTTGGAAAAGAGGTGATGTTGTCTTCTCTTTCTCAATAACAACTGAGAAGACTGTGGATTGATGTTAGCAGATTTTGCTCCCCCTGAGATCAGGAAAACTGGAGCACTGCTTCAGGGTGACAGGTCTTGAAAGCTTGAGTGCCTGGACCAGGGATTGCTTCAGGAACTTCTTTGAGAGATAGAGTTTTGTTGTCCTTTTGAAGTTGTCCTATAGATTTGAAGGAAGAAGACTCTTGATAGAAATTGATTGTTCTTCTTCTTCTTGAAGATGTTCTCTGACCTGGCCTGATTGTAGAACAGAACTTTTGATTGTTGTAAGATTGTTGTTCTGTGCAATCTATATGTGTGTCTGTATTGTTGATTGTACTCTTTCTTACTGATTAATCCTTTTCTTTCTGTATGTCTCTCTGACTGAGGAACATTCGAAATTTGAATGTTGAATAGTAATTGCCATCGGCCTAGGAAAGAAGCGGCAATCAATAATTTCCCTAACTGTCCCATGAAAAAACGGCATGTAATAGTCCATAGTCAATGTGCGTTCTAACAGTAACATTCCGAGAAGATCTGGCATTAATAACCCCGGAATCATGCCAAGAAACGGGACGAGAAAACTGAAGAAGACCTAGTCTGGAATCGTCGAACGAATAACGCCAATCATCGAGTTGAGTTTGAGTTCGTCGAGCTGAGCTTGAGTTCGTCGAGCTGAGCTTGAGAGAGTTCGTCGACCAGACAATCTTCATTTGTCAAACAGACAGTCTTCATTCGTCGAGCTGAGATCCAAATTCGTGGAGCTGAGAACGTCGAGCAAAGAACAGTTCTGGACTTAGTCAAAATATTTTGTATAACTGATATTCTGTGTCGACATAAGTTGGTGTTGACTGATTGATCTTGGTGTCGACTAATTGATCTTGGTGTCGACTCAAATCTCCTGGTGTCGACATAAGTCTTCTGGTGTCGACATAGGCTGGTGTCGACACGTGCCCTAAGTGTCGACACAAATCCTCTGAATTCAGAAATCGTCGAGTAGAGTACTGTATTCGTCGACCTGAGAGGTTGACTTCGTCGACCTGAGAAGTTGTGAACTTGAGGTCAAAGTTCGTCGAGCTCAGAATCCTGTTCGCCGAACAAAGCTTGAAATTGGACTTAGAAAAATCTGAAGATATCCTGACTTTAGCTTGTTGAGGAAACTCAGTCTTTGTTGAGCAGAGAACAAAGATCGTCGAGCTCAGCACAAAGAAATGTCTCACGATCGTCGAGCGCAGAACACCTTTCGTCGAGCTGAGTTCGACGAACGTTGAACTCACTTTACTTAGTCTTGAAATCTTCTAAGTCTGGAGTCTCTGATGGTCTTGATGATAGCTGGTCCATCTGAAGTTGACTCTAAGGACTTGGCCTAGACTCTTGGACACAAATTGACCCTGGCTATACATGATGGGTGACATCCTAAGCTAGTGAAACTAGCCCAAATCAACTAGGGATCCAACAATGTGCTACTGCAACATGGAAGCGTTATAGCGTATGGCTCGAGACAACTGTAAGTGCACGAGAGGAATTATCCGGTCCATGACTTGGAGTTAGCGGTCGTGATATTTTCCTTGAAACTATGGAGACACTACTTGTATGGGGTAAGGGTCGATATCTATACCAACCATAGGAGCCTGAAGTATTTGATTGATCAGAAAGATCTGAACATGCAGCAGCGTAGGTGGATGGATTTCTTGGGGCACTGTACATTCAAGATCCATTACGTACATGGTAAGGGCAATGTGGTGGCGGACGCGTTGAGTCACCGTGCCCCAGCCCAATCCAATTGGCTGTCGGTCCATGACGAGTTGTTGGTTCGGGAGTTGGAGGCGGAGATCTTTCGCGTTGATAAGCAATCAAGTGCTGAAACAGTATTAAATTGGACTGAATTCCAATATGACCTGGCTGATCGGATTCGTCAGGCATTGGATATGGATGTCCACATGAAGCAACTCATGATAAAGGCTCTGGATGGGTCAAATTATCAATTTGTTGTGGAGGACGGATTACTTTGGAAAGACAGTGGTTTGCGCGTCCCAAGCGTGGGCAATTTGCGGGTGGAATTGTTGTACGAGGTGCATCATACCAAGTACTCAATTCACCCGGGGAGCACGAAGATGTACCACGACGTTAAGAAATTATTCTGGTGGCCAGGACTGAAAAATGATGTGGCGCTCTACGTGGCGAAGTGTCAAACTTGCGCCTTGGAGAAGGCAGAATGCCAAAAGCCAGGAGGATTCTTGAAATCCTTGCCTATTCCGGAGTGGAAGTTCGACGACATTACTATGGTCTTTGTGCACGGGTTGCCAAGGTCGCAAAAGGGGAACGACGCCATTTGGGAGGTCATATATCGTCTAACGAAGGTGTCGCATTTCATTCCGCATAGGAAGGATGATCAGATTGAGAAATTGGCAAAGCTATATGTGGATAATTTTTTACGGCTTCATGTTGTGCCCCGCGGCATCATGAGTGACTGAGATGGGCAGTTCATGTCCAATGATTGGGGGCCGGTGCAGCAGATGTTAGGAACAAAGCTGAGTTTTAGCACAACCTTTCATTCACAAACAGATGGGCAGACCGAGAGGGTCAATAGGACAATGGAAGACATGCTTCGCATGTGTTTCCTGTACTTTGGAAAGCAATGGGAAGATCACCTATACTTGGTGAAATTAGCTTACAACAATAGCTACCAGGAGAGCATTCAAATGGTGTCGTTCGAGGCCCATTATGCTAGAAAATGTCGCAGGTCGTTGTCCTGGTTGGAAACGGGTGAATCAAAGTTGTATAAGCGACTAGAGATGGAGGATGCTACTTCTTTGGTGAGAACCATTCCGGAGAGGTTGCTAATCACTCATGACCGCCAGGCTAAGTACTATAATGCCAAGAACAGGAACGTGGAGTTCGCTATTGGTAATTGGTGTACTTGAAGATCAAGTCGTTCAAGGGTGTCTCACGGGTGCGGTGCTTGAATAAGCTAAGCCCGAGGTACCTTGGACCGTTTGGGGTTCTAGAGCGGATTGGTGAAGTAGCGTACCGGTTGAAGCTGTCAGTGGGTGTATTCCATATATCGGTGCTACAGAAGGCGGTGCAAGAGCCTACGCAAGTGATCGCAGTCGATCAAGTGCCGGTTGATAGTGGGTTGATGACAAAGGTCAAGCCCGTATGTATTGAGGAGTCAGAAGTCAAGCGGCTACACAATAAAGAGATCAGGATGGTCAAGGTCCATTGGGACAATTGCGGTCGGGAGGAGCTCTCTTGGGAGCAAGAGTAGACTATGCTTGAGGAGTACCCAGAGTTGTTTTGCTCAGGTACCGTTTAAGTTTTATGCTTTTTTTCCATTATGTAATTTTGTGGGCGAAATTCTTTTAAGAGGGGCAGAGTTGTAATGCCCCGAAACTCAAAAGAGCGACAGGAGGCATTTTGGGCTAAATTTCGAATTTGGCAGGGGGCACACGACCTGGGACACGGGCGTGTCCCAGGTCGTGTCAGGCTCGAGTCGATGATTTTGCCGAGAGGTCGACGAATTTTGGAGTCGACGATCGTCGAGCAGCGAACACGGCCTGAGACACGTGCGTGTCTCAGGGCATGTCGAGCTCGTGTCAATGATCGGCCCGGGAAGTTGACATTTTCGCTCGACGATGTGTCGAGACAGGGAACACGTCCTATGACACGGGCGTGTCCAAGGTCGTGTCGGGTGGTCGACGAACTATGCTCGACGAAGTGTCGAGACAGTGAACATGGCCTGGAGCCCAGGCATGTTCGGGTTTGACATGGGCGTGTCAAATCGGACTCGGGCGTGTCCAAGACCCGTGTGAGTCTCGGGTTGGTGTTGGTCCTGTGTTGATAGGGGTACACTCCCGGGAACACAGACGTATACTGGTTGACACAGGCGTGTCAGGTCGAACACGGGCATGTCGAATGCCCGTGTGTTTTTCGAGACGCGTTGATTTTGATGGCGAATGAGGGACACGGCCCTGGACACGGGCGTGTCACAGGCCGTGTTCGGCCTAGGTTTTACATTTCAACTATGGTTCGTAGCCATTTGTTTCCTTATTTTGGGATCCGATGGTTGGGGGTTGTTCTTACTGGGATATACCCGGGATTGGGCCTTTGAAACCCTCATTTCACTTGAGTGGTTCTCTTTCTAAGTTTAGAGAGAGGGGAGAGCAAAGGAGGAAGAAGAAGCCTAGATCCGGTCACCAGCGGAGCTTCAGAGCTCCAAATCACGAACCGAACTTCGGATCTACGGAGGCAAGGAGAGTGTGGTGCTTTTCATCCGCTTATATTTCCATGGCGCCAAGGAAGACTGCTAGGGTAACGATTCTCTACTTGAGCATGCGAAGCTCTACTTATTTTGCATAGGGAAGCCCGCTCTCGCGAGTTTGCCGTGAGTTTGAGGCGTTCCTTCGGGTAGACATGAATAGTTCCCGTTGTGTATATGTAGAGTCCGTAATCGAGAACGGATATAGGCATGATGTGTGAAGCTTACCCGGACAAGTTGGTCTGGATCGGTGATGTTGCATTGCATAAATGTCCGGAGAATAATCCGTGCGAATGTTTGTTTTTCGGGTTTACTATGTGGTAGATTGCAACTGGGAGCGTTGGGTATTAACTCCAAGGTGCACCCGGAAAAATGGGCAGATGCGTGGTTCTTCCAACATGGTGGCCTGGGAGCTAACCTGAACATAACTGGGTTATGGGATATGTATGGGACTCGGGGAAGCTTGGCCCGCGCAGATGCCTTAATTTGACGTTGCGGTGTGAGAAACGGGTCACGTGGAACCGTACCCAATCTATGTCGTTCGGTTAAAGAGACCTAAAGTTACTTGGCACTTACCATTGGCATAGGTGGAGGATCTTAGGCGATGGCCAGAAAGACCAGATGCTCACGAGATATTGCCGTCCTGGGGTCGGTGGTGAGTCGACGGACTTTGACCGTCATCACCGAGAATGTGCCTTAAGAGCATGGGGTATGTGGTCGTGCGTGCCAACGCCTATGATGCAATGTATTTGTATACTTCTTGGTTATAAAAAATAAAGTGCAGGGAAGGAGCATCACCGCCCCAAATTGGGGGCGGGATCGTTATAATTTGGTCAGCATTGCTGACCGTTGCTTTGGTTTGCCACCATTGCGGTGGATTGTGTTTGCAGGTGCTCCGGAGCGGAGCGGTAAATAGTGGGATAAAGCCCAAGTTGCTGAGCCGGCCCTCGAAGGCCTAATTTTGAGTGTTTTCTTTTATTCATGTATGGCCGTCCTGCGTGCCGAGGTTTGTAAAACATGTAATTTGAGGAAAACAATTGTAAGGCCATAAGGCCTGTACTTGTGTATTTGTACTTCATTCCTTTTGGCTTATTAGTGGACATTCATGCTAGTGTTGGGTTCTTTATTAATGGAACTTTTAATTTCTTCCGCAAGAATGACTCTGTGTATGACGTTGGATTGGTTGTATGGTTTCCATTGAGTAACAACCCGGTCTGTTTGTGGTATATGGCATCGGGCCCCGGCCGGACCTACTGCTATATGCTATGTGATGGATAGGGGGAGTTACATTCTAGTCTTGGTATGACGTAGATATAAACATGACGTGATTTATCAATTTATTTCTCTTGCGATAGTATAGTGAAATATTGAGATAAAAAATGTATTGAAGGTTATTTCTACTTGATGTTTTCTCTTTTGATGCTTCATGTTCACAAGTCATTTCTCTATCTAACACTTCCATGCATAATAATTGGACTAAAACTGCATTGTATGTCTATAACACGTAAGTACTAGTACATGATTCATATTCTTGACCTTTACAATGTTCCAATGCGTTAACTCTATAAATCTCTTAGCATTTTACTCCAAATCATTGTGTAATTAGTTTCACCTATGTTGTCTGATTCTTTTTACTCTAAAAATCTCATATGATTTGATTCTGTGTACTCCCCTCGTATATTTGAGTGGACGCTTTATATTCTCTAATTTATGTTTGTTCACCCCTATTATTTTTTCATCTTGATTCACTTTATATTGTGCACTGTTTGCTATATTGTCACGTTCATCTAGACTTAATTTTTTCTACCGTACAAGCGTATAGTTTATTTTGATCTAGCCTATCCCCTTTCGATAATGTCAAAGGGGGAGAATAGAATGATCATGAGTCATGGGTTAGGGAAGATCACAAGTAGGGGGAGCCTGGTACACTGTGAGTGGGCGAATTAAGATCACATGTTGGGCGGAGCCTAATACACCGTGTTGTCGTAGATAGGGGGAGCGCATAACGCACGTATATAGGGGGCGCGTGTGTGAAGGGGGAGTTATAAGTAACCCTAAACCTTATCGTTTAAATATTATCTCTTAAATGCACTATATAAAGCATCTCATTTTTATATCTCATGAACGAGATTTGATATTATCAAAAGTGGAAGTTTGTTGGAGCTGACGGTTCACATATCCTCAGTTTGACAATATAAATTCCCCAGTTATATTTGATCACATATGTGTTTGGTATAGTGTGCAGGTTTACATGTTCAAGTGAAGCGAAGAAATCAACTTCTGTAGCCAACCGCCGCGTGATAGCACTATGGTCGCGCGCTAGCCAGGACTTAAAATGAGTTGATGCTCGGGAGACAACTGCGTGACGTTAGAACAACCCCCCGCACTAGCCCCGAGATTTTTTCAGCCAGGCGCTCTGTGAGCTACCGCATAGCACTATCTTCCTACCATTCCGTGCTAGATCACTCAATGACCGTCGAGATGGATTTGTCGAGATGACTGGATTATCGCCAGGCAATAACTTCCTACCGCACCGGGCTAGCATGAAAAATTGGAAAATAATATGAAAGTTATTTAGTTGTCTACCTAAATCAC
This sequence comes from Platanthera guangdongensis, assembly GCA_039583875.1. Classification (NCBI taxonomy): domain Eukaryota; kingdom Viridiplantae; phylum Streptophyta; class Magnoliopsida; order Asparagales; family Orchidaceae; genus Platanthera; species Platanthera guangdongensis. Next base: position 70,083,601 of record CM077163.1, on the reverse strand, counting down.
CTAGGGGGGGTGAATTGGTGAGTTGTGCGCCTTTTTGCGGAATAAAAATTTAGAGATCTATGCACACAAAAATCTACCAAGCAATCACATAGGACACAGAGATTTATAGTGGTTCCCCAACCTTGGGTACATCCACTTTCCCTCACCGATCTAGCAAAGCAGTAGACTCGGCTACTCCACTATCTCGGATTGGAAACCAATCCTACGCCTTAGAACAAAGTTACTACAATCGGAAGATAAAAACTCGGAAGATAAAAACTTCCTACAACTCGGAGACAAAAGCTCCTACACTCGGAGAGGAATCTCCTACAATAATAAATGGAGAAAATATGAAATACAAACAGAATATTTCTCAGATCTATTAAATCTCGGCCAAGGTCTTCTTTCTTTGATCTTTGCGGCATTTTCAGAAATTGTTGAAGAAGATGCTCGGCTAGATCTGGATCTGAGGTTTCTTTGACTCACACGATCTGATAGAAGATGAGGAGTTGAAGAGAAATCTCGATCTGTAAGTCAACTTGATCTGAATCTTCTTGAACTCAAGCCTAGGGGATTTGCACGATGAAGTTCGGCAGCTTCCGTTTTTGGATAAATAGAAAATTTTGAATCATATTTCTTAGAATAAATCTTGACAGCTTGTTGTTAGGGTTAGTCGATTTGACAAGACCTTATAAAAGATCTCCCTAACGATCATAATTAGCATTAATGATGTACAAGTGGACAAATCACATCACGGCATTTGAAAACCCCGTCGGTTCTTGACTTTGCGAAATTCTGGAAAATTTGACTCATTTACTCGAGTGGAAGATAAGCGACTCGAGTACCAATGTAAGTACTTGAGTGGATAGAATCAGACAACTTGAGATGTTTCCCTTGAGAAAATTCAGAACAAAATGAATAATCACTCGAGTGAAGTAAGATTTACTCGAGTGCTAGAAAGTATACACGAGACGTGGAGATGAACTACTCGAGAGGTAGAAATAAACTACTCGAGAGGTTGAAGGATTACTCGAGAAAAAGACTTAGCCGATTTTTCTGGGAGATGAAATCTAGTTACTCGAGTTTTGGAGTTGGACTACTCGAGAAGTAGAAAGACTACTCAAGTACATGCACAACTACTCGAGTACAGGAATTTTACCACTCGAGTATAAGACTTAGAAAAATTCTGAGAGTGAAAACTGGTCACTCGAGTACTGGAGCCGAACTACTCGAGAAGTAGAAAGACTACCCGTGTATATGAACAACTACTCGAGTGGGGGTAAATACATCACGAGAATCTTCCTTCTGTAACTCTAGACAAAAGTCTTATCTACTCGAGTGGTTAACATGACTACTCAAGTAAAAGACTTGGAATATTTTCTGATAGGAAAATCTGTTAACTCGAGAAGAAGAGAAAGTCTACTTGAGTAATGGACTTGGCCACTCGAGAGCTATGTTCGGACTACTCGAGAGCCATTTCCCTTACTCGAGTACAGACAGACTTACTCGAGTATTTACTAAGTGTTCAACTCGAGTACTTAAACTTCAACTCGAGTGAAAGACTTAAAAAAATTTTGCTTCAAGAGAATTTTCCTTTCTTCCATAAAATCAGCAACACTTCTTTCTCCAATCAATCCTAGTGCTTGAAACATGAAGTGTATCCCAATAGAGAGGCTACACATGAGTCAACACCATAGATCAAACAATGAGGGATTACATTGTATGGTCCTGTGTTTGGTGACCCATTGTAGACTAACATTGTTCTACACTTGGCAATTTAGTCCTGCAAACACATAACTCAAACAACACATCAAATACAACTTAATTCATCTTAGTTCAAAGGTGGCTTCATCAAATCTGGGTTATTGTGGATACGATACCCAACAATCTCCCCATATTTGTAGAAATCAGAACCCTCTACACTAAGGTGAATTATATAGACAAATAAAGAACTAGATATGCAGGATAACAATCAAAGTAATAAGCATATGAATTAAAAGTAAAGAGTGGATTAACAAAATTAAGAATTATATAAACAAAATGGTTCAAATGCCATTTCCACACAATTCTTATCCCCAGTCTCATAACTCACTTCATGCTTAGACTTGATGTTGTTGTTTATCCTTCTTCTCTTGTTATCTCCTCTGATAACTCTAAGGTTTTGGATAATACTTGGCAGGACTTGGAGGAGCAGCAGGGTTGTTTCTTCCATGTTCTCTATCATATAGTCTTCTCTTGGTCATTGACTTCTCATACAAGTCCCATTCTTGGGTGCTGTAATGATTATGTCTATTTTCATTGAAGTCCAAGACTAACTTTAGATTGTCCAGAATGAGTGACTTTGAAGTAGGAGACCAACTTTCTGCAAATTCTGGAGCTTTCCTTTTCTCTGAATCTGGAACTGGAATAGACCTACTGGCAGAGGCTCCATCTTCATATCTTCTCTTCATTGGAATGTGAATTTCAAGAGGAGCTTGAAGAAATATGTCTGCCGGATCAGCCTCCCAAACCTTATCATAAGATTCTTGAGGAAGTGCTTCAAAGCCTTCAGGTCTTGGAGAGAAGGAATGATGAGGAACTAGAGCTGGAGCTAGGTGATTCAAATGATGAGGAATAACATTTGGATCAGCTTGAAAGTCAGGGAGTATCTGATTATGCATCCATACAGCTGTATCATAAGTATGGAATTTTACACTTTGAATTTGACTCAGCACATCATCATGAATTTCATTCATCTTTGCTTCCCAGAGTGTTTGCTTGTTGGCATCGTATTTCTCTAAGTATTCTTTTACTAAATTCTCCCCCTTTCTGATTTCTACAGTCAGAGTATTTATAGCATCTTCTTTGAAAGTGCCTACATCTTCACAGATCTTAAATGTGTGAGGTTGAGCATTATTTTATAACTGAATCTAGTTTTTGGCAACATTAACAGCTTGTTCCATGACATGAGCAACACTAGTGATTGTGTGGTCTAGAGCTTTTCCACCTATCTTGAAAAGTTGTCTCAATTCATCAGTATTGTGTTGAATCTCAGCAAATCCTCTGCTCATCTCTTTCTCAAGAGTAGTAACTTTGTCTTGAACAACTTTTAGAGAGTCATCAAAGTATTTTCTTTGTTCAAGAAGCATTTGTTCAATCTTACCAACAATATCATGTGCAGCTGTAGGAGGAGTAGCAGTAGAAGGAACTGGAGGAGGAGGAGAAGATCATGGAAAGACTTCTTCAATGGTGACTCAGCTCTTAAGTCTGGTAGTGTGTATCAGGGCATCACCTTCTTCATCAATGAAGCTGGGTAGAGGAAAATCTAAGATCTTCAGGGGAGCTTCAACTGGTTCTGGGGATGGCTCTTTGTCATCAGAAATCAAAATAGTCTCAACCTGCTCTTGTTCAGCAACAAGAGAGCGGTGAACAGGGGATACAAGAGATGGAGTATGAGTGGGTGATTGTATAGGTGTTGGTTGTTTGGAAGGTTCAGCAGTTTGTTCTGATTGGAGGGGAGGAAGAGGTTCATCTGTACTTAACTCTTGAATCATTTGATTTATGGCTTCTTCTATAGATGGAAGGGTGTCTTGGATCTGAGCATCTGATGGTGTTTCTTCAGGAGTGGATGGAGGGAGAGAGACAGCAGCTGGTGGAGTAGGAATCTTGTCTTCTGGAATAAAAGGAGCAGGCTCCCCCTCAGCAGTTGCACTAGATGTGCTGGCTATAAGAGGTGAAGAGGGAGATGGGGTACTATCCTCTACAGCTGGAAGATCATGGGCTCTGGCAGACTGGGAAGGAATCAGTAGTTTTAAATCCCATCTCTATATGGAAGAAATTGATACCTTCTTCATGTGATGTAGTATTGTACCTTTGGAGAAATTGAAGACTTCAGGATTCATCTCATGCAACATCAAAGAGATAATCCTGGCATAGTTTGGAGCCTTGATGCTCTCCTTAATTTTGTTAAGAATCAATATACCAAACTGATATTTCTTCCTGTAGATAATTGTTGTCATGATGTCAAACATGTTTAGTTAAATTTCTCTGATTGAACTGGTCTTGCACAGGAGGATTTTTCCAATAATATCCACAAGAAACCTGCTCTCTGGATTGAGTTCTGATCGATGAATGGTGAGGACTTCTGGTGATAATCCACAGAATATACATGCTCTGTCAGAATCTTCAGGAACAAGATGCTCTTCTTCATCAATGACTGGTAGCCGAAGAAGGTGAGAAACAGAGTTTTTTATAAGCTTAAACTTCATACCCTTTACATTGGTCTTAAGAACCTTCCCATTTCTTTTTAACTTAATGTTCTTGATAAATTCTTCAACCTCTGGAAAGAGAATCTTGCATGGTTCCTGTAGAACAAACGTCAAGTCGGCTGTATCGAGGAGGATGAGAAGAATGCGGAAATCATCGGATAGTTCAGCAATCCCTGCGGTGACAAGCTCAGAACCGATTCCAATCGTGGAATTAGGTACCATAACCTTGAGAGTGAGAGAGATTTGCTATGGGGAAGAAGACAACGCGGGCTCTGCGATAGTCAGCGAAAGACGAAGTGTCTGTCGTCTTACTCAAGTGAAAGGATTTTGATTCGTGTAGAAATATTAAATCCGGACTTTTCCAATTTATATAACCCTAATTTATCGATAATTAAGAAGTAAATAAAGCTAACATACCTTGGAAAGAGGCGGTATAAGCCTCGGGTTGCGAATAACAAAATTTGAATTGAAGTTGAGAAATAGACTTCCAAATACTCGAGTGGATCGACAGTACTCGAGTGAAAAGATGATAGTACTCGAGTGAGAAAATGGAAGTACTCGAGTGATGTCTGTATATGTCTCGACTGGCAACTTAGTACTCGAGTAGGTTGAAGAAGTACTCGAGTAGGTTTACTCTAGTGGTTTGTGGAGTACTCGAGTATTTCAGAGAGGTACTCGAGTGACTTACTTCTTGCTCGAGTGGTCTTTGTCTTACTCGAGTCATAAAGTCATAATTTGAAAAAAATTCAGCTTTTGACAGATTTCTTTGTCTTTGAGCCTTTCTGTGAGTCCATCTTCTTTAATCTTCTTTGTTGAGCATTCCAAGTTGTATTTTGAAGAACGAGAACTTGGCCTCGTCTAGCGGCTTCATGAAGATGTCTGCAATCTGCCTGTCTGTAGAAACATATTGTAGATAAAAGTCCCCATGCTACACATGCTCCCATATGAAGTGGTACTGTAGCTCTATGTGCTTTGTCCGGCTGTGAGAGACTGGGTTGTTGGCTATTGCAATTGTGCTGGAGGAGTCGCAAAATAAAGGGATGTCTTGGAGTTTGAGAATGTAGTCTTCAAGGTGATTCTTTATACATAGCAACTATGCACAAAAACTTCCTGCAGAGATATACACTGACTCAGCAGTTGAGATTGTAACATAGTTCTGCTTCTTACTACTCTAGGATATGAGCCTTCTTCCAAGGAATTGGCATCCCGAAAGTGCTCTTCCAGTCGTCTTTGCTACCTGCAAAATCTACATCTGAAAAACCAATTAGCTCGCTATCACTACTTATTGTGTACCATAAGCCAAGAATTGGTGTACCTTTAAGGTATCTCAAAATCCGTTTTGTAGCAGCGTAGTGAGATTCCTTAGAGTTCACTTGATATCTATCACATACACATGTTGAGAACAATATGTCTGTTCTACTAGCAGTAAGGTAGATCAAGAATCCAATTATGCTTCTGTACTTGGTTTCATCAAAAGGTTTCCCTTTCTCATCCTTGTCCAGAGACACAGTTGAACCCATTGGAGTCCTCATAGAGGTTGCGTTCTCCATTCAAAATTTCTTAATTAGCTCCTTGGTGAACTTAGTCTGCGAGATAAAAATTCCATCTTCAGATTGTTTCACCAGAAGCCCTAAGAAATACTTCAGCTCGCCCATACTGCTCATTTCAAACTTCCCTTGCATAAGTTTTGAAAACTTCTTGCAGAGATTGTCGTCAGTAGAGCCAAAAATAATGTCGTAGCCATAGATTTGCACTAGCAGAATCTTGCCTTTTATTTCCCTAAGAAATAATATCTTCTCTATCTTTCCCCTTGTGAACTTATTCTCAATAAGAAAGGTAGACAGCGTATCATACCAAGCTCGAGGAGCTTGTTTCAAACCATATAAAGCTTTAAATAACAGATAAACATAATCAGGAAAGTTAGAATCAACGAAACCCGGAGGTTGTTCCACATACACCTCTTCATTTATGTCACCATTAAGGAAGGCAGACTTCATGTCCATCTGATAGACAGTGAAGCCCTTAAGAGTGGCATATGTTAGGAATAACCTGATTGCCTCCAGCCTTGCCACTACAGCGTACATCTGGTCAAATTCGATTCCTTATTCCTGACGATATCCTTTTGCGACAAGTCTGGCCTTGTTCTTTATGATCGTTACGTCCTAGTCCATCTTGTTCCTGTAGACCCACTTTGTCCTAATGATATTCTTCCCATTGGGTCTTGGAACCAGTTTCCATACTTGATAGCGCTTGAACTGATTTAGTTCTACTTTTATTTCCATTATCCACGATGCATCTGAGTTTGCTTCCTCAAACTTCTTTGGTTCAACCTGTGAAATAAAACTCAAGTATAATTTCTCTTTAGTTGTACCTCTATGAGTTCTAACACCATCCCAGGGATCTCCTATGATTTGGTCCATTGGGTGATCGTTCAGATGTCTGAGCTCTAGAGTTCTTTCATCTGGAACTTCTTCTTCAATCACCGGAGTGACATTATCAACTTGGACAATTTATTCATCTTGATCATCAACCTCTACAATAGGGGTTGGAGTGGTGATCTTGATGAACTTTTCACCTTTTTCTTCAGTTAGCTTATCCAAGTTCAGTTATTTTAACTTTGAACCCGCATCTTCAATGAACACACTAGAAGCGTTGCTTTGCAGCAAGCTCGTCTCATCAAATACAACATGTATGGATTCTTCTACAACCAGAGTGTTTCTATTAAATATCTTGTATGCCTTACTATGGCTATTATACATTATAAAAATACATTCAAAACTCTTTTCGCTAAATTTGGTAGTGTGATACTTACCATTGTTAAGAACGAATCACTTACAGTCAAAAATTCTAAAATATGAAACAGTCGGTTTCCTGCCCTTTTGAAGTTCATTATGTGTCTTATTATGGTTCTTGTTTATGAGTGCTCTATTTTGCACGTGGCATGCAATGTTGATGGCTTTAGCCCAGAAGTATTTCGATAGTGAGATATCACTCAACATGGTCTTGTAGGGCTCTATGATTGTTCTATTCCTTCTTTCAACCACTCCATTCTGTTGAGGAGTACGAGGAGAGGAAAACTCATGAAAGATACCCAAGCTTTCAAAGAATTCTGTCATAGCCCCAGACTTGAACTCTGTTCTATTGTCACTTCTGATCTTGACTACGGAACAGTTGCTTTTATTATGTACCTGCCTGACAAAATTTGTAAGGATGTCAAAGGTATCTGACTTGTGTTTTAGAAAGAACACTCACGCAAAGCTCGAGTAATCATCAACAATAACCAACGCATAATTCTTACCTCCTAAACTTCTAACTTGAAGTGGACCGAACAAGTCCATATGAAGCACATGTAAACATTTTTTAGAATCTTTGCCAATAATACTTTTATAGGTAGCCCTTGTTTGTTTGCCTTTTACACAAGCATGACAAGTTCTGTCTTTGACGTACTTGACATTTGGGGCATCACGTACTAAATTTAGTGAAAATAATTTATTAATAGTTTTGAAATTAATATGTGCTAATCTCTTGTGCCATTGGGCACCAATAGACGCACTATCTTTAGCCATAAAACACACCAGTGTAGAAGAGTCTATACAAATGAAATTTAAAAAAAAAATCTGCTTCGAGTGCCTGATAGAATCGTTTCCATATTGTCAACCGATTTTATCAAGCACTTATCAGCATGTCATTCAACAATATATCCTTTATCGGAGAGTTGGCTCATGCTTATGAGATTGTGTTCCAATCCTTTAACATAAGCCACATCTAAGAAGGATACTTTACTGTTAGTGATCATACCATAGCCTTTAGTAATTCCTCGGTCTGAGCCTCCAAAGATGACCTTTGGCCCGTTCAAGACTGGAGAATAGTTCTGAAGAAGGCTTCTTGTCCCGGTCTTGTGCCGAGAGCATCCACTATCCAAATAACATGTAGGCGTTTTGGTGGCCTTTAGACATACCTACAATTATAAATCAATTTGCCTTAGGAACCCAAACACGTTTGGGTCCTTGGTCTCTTGTTAGAATACTCCCCCTACGAGTATTAACATTATAAGTGGTCTTTCTCATATTGCTAACATGAGGAGTTGCAAAATTCCTTGAATTAAACCAGCAGTCAATGGCAAAGTGACCAATTTTGCCACAGCACCAACAGTCAAACCTGTTGTATCTTTGCCTTAGATTCTCCTGCTTGACCTTTTGAGACGGTGGTCTAGCAGGGGCAGCATTCTTGGAGGATGAAGATTCATGATGATGGCCATCATATGATTTCTTCTCCTTCAGAGGCTTTTCCACAATAGGCTTTATCTTCGGTTCTTTCTTAATGTTATGACCATGATTATAAGGGCCATAGCTCTGAAACTTGATTTCTTCATAAGGTGCCTTAAAGACACTCTCACCAAACTTTAGGGGGCGAGTCCATCCTTGGTAATGATACTTGGGTTCTACATACGTAGGCCTAGTCAAGTGACCGTAGGATGAGTCAATATCGAACTAATTTGATGGAAATATAAACTTCTTGAAAGAGATCTGATCTTGAGGGGCTTTCCCCTTCTCTTTGGCCAAAGCCTTCTTAGCTGCCTTATTCTTTCTCTGAGCCTTATTCCTCCTAGAAGATCTACTAGGAGCTTCAACATGGCCTAGTTCAGCACCTTTGGCCTTAGATAAGAATTCAGCAACGAAAGGGAGGACAGTCTTGGGCTTTGAGAAACTTTCAACAAGTTTCTTTTAGGCTTCAAGTTCTGCTTCCAGTTCTTTTATGATTTTCTCCTTAAGTTTTAGGTGCTCGAGAGCCTTGTTATATTCTTCAATGGCAGCATTGAAGTTTTCTCTGAGTCATCAGTCTTAGCAACTTCCTCACACAAGGTGCTCTCTTCAGCTTTTAGAGACTTTATCTCTTTAGCTTGAGTTTTCATGACTCGTCCACATTTGGTGTAAGCCTTGATTAACTCCTTATACTGGGCCATGAGTTGAGACTCATTTTCAGAAGAGTTGTCCTCATAATCATGTACAGAAACATCAGAATCAGAAAGAGGAGTGTGAGAGTTTACCTTCCTAGTGAATTGGGGCTCTTACTCATCATCAGTCTGAGCCATAAGCCCAAAGTAGGCTTCTTCTTCTTCACTCGACTCAGATGAGTCGGAGATGCCTAGAGTTTTGCCCTTCTTGGCTATTAGGCTCTTTTCTGTTTTCTTCTTATTGTAAGAAGATTTCTTTTCTTCTTTTCTTCCACCCTCCTTCTTCTTGTGGGGGCAGTCAGCGATGACATGACCTGGCTTATTATAGCAATAACAAACAATGTTAGTGGAAATATGTTTGTTCGGTTTAGTAGTATAGCTTTCATGGATGCTTGAGCCTTTCCTGTGTCGATAACCATCATGTCATTATCTTCTGTATGAGGCATCCTTGCCTTTCCATTGGTTCTTTGTGTTCAAGAATTTCTTGAAATGTCGTGAGAGTAGAGAGAACCCTACTTCAGATAGCTCTGAGCCTGAGGTACTTGGCTCTGAGGTTTCTTCTTCACTTAATTCTTGTGCTGGGGCATGAGAGGCAGCCTTGGAATTCCTTGAGGTGTCCGCCTAGAGAGCAAAGACTTCTCCTTGGATGAAGACTCGTTCTTCTCTTCTTCAGCATTTCTTGTATTGAGTTGCAGCTCATATGACATAAGCTTCCCGAAGAGATTCTGCGGGTCAATCTCAGCTAGCTTTCCAAATTCCCAGATAACACAAACCTTGTTATCCGATTCCTTAGTTGGGGATCTCAAGAACTTGTCATTCAGTTCTCCGTTTGTGAAGACTCGGCCGTAGACCCTTAGGCCGTTGACTATCTTGAAAAAGTTTTCAAATGTATCTGCAATGTTTTTCTTGGGTCCTTGTCGGAAGGCTTCATATTTCTGATTAAGAAGGGATCTTCTATCATCCCTAACCTCTTCTATACCTTCCATCACAGTAACAAGATACTGCTACATCTCCTTAGTGGACTTGCAGTGGATCAGGTTCTGCAACATGGAGTCATCAACTGCACTTGCTATAATATTCTTGGCCTTCTTGTCTAAAGACACAAGTGCAATCTCATCTTTGTCGAGATCCATCAATTTCTTAGGAACCTTCTTTGTTGGATCTATAGTGGAGACAGTCATTGGAATGTAAGGACCTTCAATGATCATGAAGATCCTTGGATCCACAGCTTCCATGAAGAAAATAATTCTCTCTTTCCACATGAGAAAGTTATTCTTTGTGCACAAGGGAAGCTTGGCAAAATCTATAGCCTTGTCCATGCTTGGATAATCTCAAAAGACAACTGGGGACAGATCTGATCAAGGTTTTATCCTTTTAGTGATTAACCTGCTTTGATACCAATTGAAAGTTATTCAGTTGTCTACCTAAATCATCTAGAGGGGGTGAATAGGTGAGTTGTGCGTCTTTTTGCCGAATAAAAATTTAGAGATCTGTGCACACAAAAATCTACCAAGCAATCACAGAGGACATAGAGATTTATAGTGGTTCCTCAACCTTGTGTACATCCACTTTCCCTCACCGATCTAGCAAAGAACAAGACTCGGCTACTCCACTATCTCTGATTGAAAACCAATCCTACTCCTCGGAATAAAGTTCCTAGAATTTTGATCGACAACACGGATCTACACTCGGAAGATAAAAACTTCCTACAACTCGGAGACAAAAACTCCTACACTCAGAGAGGAATCTCCTACAAGAATAAATGGAGAAAATATGAAATACAATCAGAATATTTCTCAGATCTGGAAAATCACGGCCAAGGTCTTCTTTCTTTGATCTTTGTGCTTTTTCAGAAAATGTTGAAGAAGATGATCAGCTATATCTAGATCTGAGGTTTCTTTGACTCACACGATCCGAGAGAAGATGGTGAGTTGAACAGCAATCTTGATCTGTAAGTGAACTTGATCAGCTATATCTTTTGTAGGGTGCGACGAATCCTCCCCTGCCACAGGGGACACCTCCAGCCCCGAATGTGATTCCACCCCCACCGGCTCCGATCCCGTTGCAGCAGACGGAGCTGGGACAAACTTTGATGGCAATATTGGAGGCCTTTAGGGCACAGCAGGCTCCGGCTCCTCAGCCGAACCACGGAGCGAACTGGCTGACTGCATTCCGGGGAATTGACCCACCATCATACTTGGGGACGGAGACGGCAGTCCGCACGGAGGAGTGGCTAGACATTATGTACGAGATGTTGGTGGGAATATAGTGCCCGGTGGACCTGGCAGTATCATTGGTGGTTTCTTGTCTGGAGTCGCATGAGAAGAGTTGGTGGAAGTCAGTGATGGACACCACTTATGCGGGAGTGGAGATCGTGGACATTACTTGGGAGGAGTTTAGTGCGGCACTACTAGAGCATTTTGTGCTACAATCCGCAAGGGATAAAATGGAGAATAGATTCTTGCAGTTGAAGCAAGGGAACATGACAGTTTTTGAAATATCATCGGAAGTTTACTCTTTTGGCCCGGTTTGTGGATTCTTACAAGCTGGATGACGTGGGTTACGCCAAGAGGTTCTACAAGGGCCTCCGTGATGAACTGAGGTAGGCCCTCTTGTTCGTGTATGATGGTAGCATGGCCAGGATCTTGGAGATGGCCAAGAAGCTAGAGGCGTACCAGCTTGCAGTCCAGGGCAGGAAGAGACATGGGGATGATGCAGTGCTAGGAGGGAGAAGGGACCCACAGAGGGGCCGGGTCATGGGAGAGAAGGAACGAGAATCAACCCAGCCAGGAGGAAAGACAGGAACCAAGGGAGCAGGCAGTGCTAGCCCCGCAACCGCTACAAATGAGGGAGGTGCCCAGGATAGGGTAGGGACCACCCCCACCACAGCTGTGCTATCACTGCCATCAGCCATGGCACATTCGGAGTAATTGCCCTATGAGGAATTGGGCCACACCTGCTGTACAGGGTGGCCCACAGGCTCACTAGATGGGAGGTCGTGGACGTGGCTGCGGATGCAGATTTCAGGGAGGTGAACACAGACAGGATGGGGAGCAGGTCTACGCTCTAGACTTATCGCAGCCCAGCAACCCGAATAGGGTTATTGCAGGAATAGTGATGACGTGCGGCAAACTTGCCCGTACCCTATTCGACACGGGGGCATCACACAACTTTGTGTCGGAGGATTTCATCAAGGATCTTGGCCAGATTTGATATTATACGGGTGATGCCAGGAGGGTGCGTATCCCCAATGGGATGGAGATCCAGTCCATAGAGAAGTGCCTCCTGACAGTTACCATAGACAGGTTAACACTCGAGGCCCCGGCGACGATCTTGAGAATGTCGGACTTCGACCTTGTCTTGGGCATGACATGGCTGGTCTGGAACCATGCCCAAATTGACTGCCCGACGAGGAGGGTCGTGCTGAGATACAACGACACTTATGTGATATTCGAAGGTACTACTCCAGTTTCCTGCCGCCTCCTTTCATCTATTCAGGCCGTCAAGGCCCACATGCAGGGGGACGAGGTATATCAGGTGTTGTTCGAGATGACTGAGGAGAAGGACCCGATTGTTTGCATTCTGATGGTCTGCGACTACGCCAATGTATTTCCGGAGAAGCTTCCAGGACTGCCTCCTCAGAGGGAGATGGACTTTCAGATTCAGTTGGTTCCAGGGGCTAAGCCGGTATCCAAGGCCCTTTATAGGATGGCCCCAAGGGAGCTGGCAGAATTTCGGACACAGTTGCAGGAGTTGGTGGAAGTAGGATTCGTCAGACCGAGTTCTTTGCCATGGGGAGCTCTGGTCCTATTCGTGAAGAAGAAGGATGGCACTCTTCGCCTGTGCATTGACTATCGAGCACTAAACAGGCTGACCGTCCGAAATACCTATCCGCTCCCAAGTATAGACGAGTTGTTCGATCAGGTGGAGGTAGCCCATTATTTCTCGAAGTTGGACTTGAGGTCAGGCTACTACAAGCTGTGTTTCCAGGAGGAGGATATTCCGAAGATGGCCTTCAGCAGCAGATATGGATTGTATCAGTTCATCGTGATGCCCTTCGGGCTCACGAATTCTCCATCAGCATTTATGAGCCTCATGAACCGGGTCTTCGAGACTTATTTGGATATGTTTGTCATAGTATTCATAGACGACATCCTTATCTACTCTAGTATGGAGGAGGACCATGCACGACACCTGACACTGACTTTGGATAGATTGCGGGAGCATCGCCTCTATGCAAAGTTCAGCAAGTGTTAGTTCTGGTTGAAGGAGCTGGCTTTCCTGGGCCACATTATCAGTAAAGCTGGGTTAGCGGTGGACCCTGCAAAGGTACAGGCAGTCAGGGATAGGCCACCACTGAAGACGACCACGGACGTGCAGAGTTTCCTGTGGCTTGCCGGTTTTATCGGAAATTTGTGGTGGGGTTTTCCCGGATCGCCCTTCCACTCACTTCATTGACGAAGAAGGACATGCCCTTTATATGGATGCCACAGTGTGAGGCAGCCTTCGAGGAGTTGAGGAACCGACTCATCTCAGCCCCTATTCTTGCCCTTCCATATGGGAAGGAAGGATTCCAGGTGTATACTGACGCATCATATTAGGGGATGGGAGCGGTGCTGATGCAGAACGGACACTTAATATCATATGCCTCCCACCAGCCGAAGACTCATGAGAAGAACTATCCAGTGCACGACCTGGAGATGGGAGCAGTTGTATTCGCATTGAAGATATGGCGACACTACCTCTACAGAGTCCACTATGATATATACTTAGATCATAAGAACCATAAGTACATGAACACGCAGAAGGAACTGAACATCAGGAAGAGGCGGTCGGTGGAGTTTCTATCTGACTATCAGTACGAGATGCACTACCACCCGGGGAAGGCGAACGTGGTAGCAGATGCACTGAGTAGGAGAGCCTCCACAGCGGGAGCAGAGCCTCAGCTGATGTCTATGGAACTACTGCAGAGACAAGAGGATATGCACATTACTCTGGTGTCGTCTAACGACCCTAAGCTCTATGAGGAGTACTTGGCTGCGATGGGCATCACCAATGACATCAAAGACCGTGTCAGAGAAGGACAGAGGCAGGATGCCAAGTTAGAGCCCATCTTCCAAGCCCTGGAGGCAGGCACTGCAGGAGATTACACACTGAGGGACGGCCTGGTGTGCTTCAAAGGACGGGTGTATATATCGGAGGGAGGCCAGATCCGGGAGGATATTATGATGGAGGCGCACTGCAGCCGGTAGTCTATGCACCCGGGGATCACAATGATGACGGCTAATTTGAAGAAGACTATGTTCTGGCCGGGCATGAAGAAGGATGTCACTTACTTCGTGACCCATTGTGAGACATGTCAGCTAGTGAAGGCGGAGTGCAGGAACCCCGCAGGATTATTGCAGCCACTCCCGGTGTCGGAGTGGATGTTTTATGACGTAGCCATGGACTTCATACATGGGCTTCCCAGGTCTCGGACAGGGAACGACTCGATCTGGGTGATCGTTGATCGGTTGACGAAGGTGGCTTTATTTATACCGATCAGGAAGGTCGATTCAGTGGGAGTACTGGTGCAGAAGTTTGTGGAGAAGTCCATTCGCCACCATGGCGTGCCTAGGTCAATAGTGTCAGATCGTGATGGGCGGTTTACATCCAGGGAGTGGCGGTCTGTTCAGGGATACTTGGGCACCCGACTAAACTTTAGCACACCCATCCACCATCAGACGGATGGGCAGACAGAGTGCACAAATCAAACATTGGAGGACGTGCTACATCTGTGCATTCTAGACTGAGGAGAGCCATGGGAGAAGATGCTGCCACTGATAAAGTTCTCATACAACAACAGTCATCAGGCCAGTATAGGTATGGCCCCCTAGTAGGCTCTATATGGACGGAGGTGCAGGACTCCCCTGTCATAGATACAGGATGAGGACCCAAAGGTCCTAGGCTCGGAATTTGTGGACACCAAGGCCCAAGTGAGACTGATACGGGATCGGATGTTGGAAGCGCAGAGCAGACAGGCCAAATATTACGATGCGCGGCATCGACAGGTGGAGTTTGAGGTAGGAGACAGAGTGTTTCTGAAGAAAAGGCCGATGCACGTAGTCTCTCGAGTTTGCGGGCGGAGGAAGAAGCTCAGCCAGAGATACATGGGGCCCTACAGGATCCTGGAGCATATCGGCCCCTTAGCATACAGGTTGGAGCTGCCTCTAGAGCTAGAAGGCCTGCACGATGTTTTCCATGTCTCCTCCCTCAGGAGGACCTTATTACGTCCAGAGCAGCTGATAGACACCACAGATGAGCCAGTAGCATCTGACCGGTCAGTGCACATGGAGCCGGTCCAGATTGATGACACGGTTATGTGGGTCTTACGCCGCAAAAAGGTCCCACTAGTCAAGGTTCTATGGAGAAATCACGACCAGGAGGAGCACACTTGGGAGCCCTAGGACTTGATGCAGCAGCGGTACCAGGAACTCTTTAGTCAGGTATTACTCTCAGCCTTTCAGGATGTTACAATGTTTCTTGCATACTTGAAACCCCGTAGGCCTAACTAGAATTTCGAGGACAAAAGCTTTTGTTATATATTGGGATTTTTAAAATCCCATTTCCAACTAGACCCCCATGAGTGGTTTTGGTCATGTCAAAACCCTAGGAAGCCAAAGGGACCAAGTGAAGAAGGCCAAGGTGAAAATCACCTTGGTGTGCCTTTAGTTCAGCCTTATATCAGCAAGAGGAGATCTGAACTGTCAGATCCTCTAGGAAGAAATAAACAGCCACACAAATTCCCTGAAAACAACTCTTCCGGGTCTGACAAACCCGTGTTGGCCCAGACACGCCCGTGTCGCCAGGCATGTCGTCAGCCCGACGATCGTCGAGCTCATGTCGTAGAGCTCAGATTGACAATCATCGATTTCATTTCGTAGAACAGGGGGGAACACGCCCCCGACACGCCCGTATCGCCAGGCGTGTCGTTAGCCCGACGATCGTCAAGCTCATTTTGTCGAGCCCAACTCGACGATCGTCGAGTTCATTTTGCAGAATAGTGGGGAACACGCCCCTGACACGCTCGTATCGCCAGGCGTGTCGTCAACCCGACGATCGTCGAGTTCATTTCGTCGAGCTCAGCTCGACGATCGTCGAATTCATTTTATAGAACAGTGGGTAACATGCCCCAGACACGACCGTGTCGCCAGGCATGTCGTCAGCCCGACGATCGTCGAGCTCATTTCGTCGAGATCAGCTCATTTCGTCGAACATAAGGGAACACTCCCACCCAACACGCCCGTGTCAGATGATACACGCCCGTATCACAGCCGTGTCACCAGGCGTGACACGGCGGTTCTGGTCAGAATCGTCGCGAGGAGGAGAGACAAATGAGGAAGGAGAGGGAAGGAAATAGTTCGCCAAAAGCCACATTTAATGGCTGAATTCAATTTCCCAGGGAAGGGGAGAAGTTTCCAGCCGTTTCCCCTGGCCATCAGACCCGATTCAGCCCCCCCTCCTCCATTGCCGAGCCTAGCCATTAATGGCTTTGAAGGACATTAATGCTCCAGCCCCTCCTCTCCCAATCTGAGGCTTTAAACACCACCAGTGAGTTGAGGGGAGGCTTTCCCAATCCTTACCCGAAGAAACCGAGCCTCCCCACCTTGCAGTTGCAGAAGCCGAGCGACGCAACATTCAGAAATGGCTTCCCAGCGATCTTCCCGACTTCAGGCCGCCGGCAAGGTACAATCCCTCTCCTCTCTATGCGTGCCATATCTAGACTTGTTTAGGTTGAGAAGTCGGGCTCAAATGAGCCGGATCAGAGAGAAACTTTCCTTGAAATTCCATGAAAAATGGTTGTGAGAGTTCGCCGGAAACTGCCGCCTCCGGCGGCATGGTCACTGCCAAACGCTAGCCACCACCTCAACAGAGGTGGTGGTGGTGGTGGCCGGCCAGGGAGGTGTTCGGGGTGGCCAGAAAGTTGGTTAGAAGAGGCTCCAGGTCGGGCCAATCTTGGCCCTTGGCTGGAGGTTGAGGATGAACGTATGACATCCGTTTTGATCAAGGCGATTCAAATGATATTATTGTTTTTTATTTTTCTGGAGATTATTAGTAGTAGATATTTTTAATTATTAAAAATACTTAGATGCCTCTACTGTAAAAGTAGTCAACATAAAACATGTAGCCCTTGTTGTCTAGTGTAATTTAAAATTGATTTCACTCCATTTGGAGTCATGGTTAGACCACAACACTCATTTTGGTGAGGTCTATCCATAGGGCTATCCAGAGCTTAATTTAAGTGCCCACTCCAAACCATACATCCAAATAATCTGAAATTTGGGGGAAGGGCTATTCGTAACTATATCTAGGACATATCCAAAAATTAGAATTTTTGGAAAACATTTTGTTGGATCACTAGTTGGTTTGGGCTAGGTTCACTAACTTAGGATGTGACCCAACATATATAGCCAGGGTCAAAGGTGTGTCCTAGAGTCTAGGCCAAGTCCTTAGAGTCAACATCAGATGGACCAGCTATCAACATGACTGCCAGAGACTCAAGATTTAGAAGATTTCAAGACTAAGTAAAAATGAGTTCGACGTTTGTCGAACTCGGGTCGACGAAAGACGTTCTCAGCTCGACGATCTTGAGATATTTCTCTGAGATGAGCTCGACGATCTTCATTCTCTGATCGACGAAAATTGGGATACTTCAACAAACTAAAGTCAGGATAACTTCAGATTATTATAAGTCCAACTTCATACTTTGGTCGACGAATAAGATTCTGAGCTCTACGAACTTGGATCTCAAGTTCACAACTTCTCAGGTCGATGAAGTCAACTTCTCAGGTCGACGAACTCAGTACTCTACTCGACGAATTCTGGAGTCAGAAGATTTGTGTCGACACGTAGGGCATGTGTCGACACCAACTTATGTTGACACCAAAAAACTTATGTCGACGCCATAAGACTTGTTTCGACACCAAGACTAATCAGTCGACATCCACCTATGTCGACACCAGAATATTTATGTCGACACATAGAATATCAGTCAACACAAAATACTCGACTAAGTCCAGAAAGGTTGTTGAACTCCAGTCGACCAAGTTACAAACTCAGCTCGACGAACTTCAGACAGAAAAGGAAAAGGCTCTGAAGCATGCAGCTCTGTTATCAGCTCGATGATCTTGGAACTCAGCTCGTCGAACAAGAAGTTTTATGGTCGAGGAATTCAATATCTCAGCTCGACGAATTGGTAATTCTGTTCGACGAATTCTGCCAACTGTTTGATGATTCTAGAATTAGCCATTTCCGGCATTCAATCCTCACTCAAATGCAATAATTTCTGAAAGATTAATGCTCAAACATTCTCTGAATGTATCCGTTAGAGGGAGCATTAATTACAGTCTTCCTCAGGAATATTACTTACTGATTTTCCACAAGACAGTTGGGGAAATACATTAATGTCGATTATTCTTAGGCCGTCATCATTAATTACAGAGGATTCAAATTTTTGAAAAGATATAGAAGAAAAGAAGATCGAGAATCAGTAAGAAGAACGAGAACATACTCAGTCAGAAAAAAAATATTGAAATACACAGACTGACTGGAAGAATACTCATAGAAGCAGAAAAGCTTTAAACAGAAATCATACTGAAGCTTCCAGTGACAGGCAGTGATCATCATTCAGAAGAAGAAGAACTATCACCCAATATCAAGAGTCTTCTTCTTCCACGTTCTCTACAGGACTTCCAAGGACAACAGATATCAAATCAGTCAAGAAGCTCCTGCATTACTGCTTGTCAAGAACTCTGATTGAAGACCTATCACCCTACAGCAAAGCTTCCAAATCTTCCTGAACCATTCAACAATTCAGGGGGAGCTTTAGCTAAACATCAATCCACATAAGTCTTCTCAGTTTATTGAGAAAGTGAAGACAAAATCACTCTCTCACCCCCTCCTGTATAAAGGGTTGTCATCTCCCTTCAAAAGTGATTCCTGATTGCAAGTCTCCTAACCAAAAGACTTGATTTGGTTTTTGGGGACATAATCAAAACCCATTGGTGTCAGGCACCTGATCAAAAACCTGAGTGGATTCCAACCAAAGGTGGTAGAAGAGTGGACTACCCAGATTTGGGTAACCACTATAAATTTCTTGTGTCGTCTGGTTGCCTATGTTTTTCTTTTTATTTTCTTGCTGTGTTGCTGTGATTATGTTTATTATTTTCTGCTTTCCAGTTTATTAATTACTGCACCCTTTCAGTTTACAGCAAAAGCTGTAACAACACTATTAAAGGGACCAAACAAAATTTAAATATACTCTATTCACCCCCACTCTAGAGTATTGTAGACCTAACCCTCACTTTCAATTGGTATCAGAGCAAGGTTCCTTTGGTTGGATATGTTAACCACTGAACGAAAGATCGTTTGTTAGATCTACACATCACCTTCATTCACATTTAACTTTTAAAGTAGAAACACAGCCATGGCACAGAATAAAGATTATGCAAGCACCAGACCTCCAGTTTGCAACTTGCAAAAGTTTGGAATCTGGAAGGCAAGAATCAAGCTATATATGAATTCTATTGATGAAGATATCTTTGCTTTCATCTTAACAAGAGTACCTCCACCACCTACAGCTCCTCCAAGTAGCTCTACAAATATGACTGCAGTACCTCCTCAAGACTAAAATGATGCTTACAGGAAAGCCAAAATGGCTGATGCAAAAGCCATGAACATATTGGCACAAATAATGTCTGATGATATTTTCTAGAAGGTTGCTGAGTGCACATCAGCAAAAGCTATTTGGGATTCCTTAAACCAAATGGTTGAAGGATCAGCTGATGAAAGGAAGGATAGGAGATCAAATCTCATCTCCCAATATGAGAATTTCAAGAAACAGGAAGCTGAGACAGTGTCAGAGATGTATAACAGATTAAGCTCAATCATTAATAAGCTAAAAACACTGGACAAGGTCATCACTCTCACTGAACTGAATGACAAAATTCTGATGTGCTTCCCAAGCTCATGGACACAAGAATTTGGCACATCAGGGAGGCCAGATGCCTGAATGAGATGTCAACTGAATCTCTATTGGGCAAACTGAAATCTTATGAGCAGTTAATAAAGACAAGGGAGGCTGCTGAACAAAGAACACCTCCTACAGGCAGAAGAAATCAGAACATAGCATTCAAAGCCTTAGAAAAATCATAATCTTCAACATCAAATGAAGAACTTATAAGTCTCTTGGCTAAGAGATTTTTCAAGATGGCTAGAAAAGACTTCAGAAGAGAGTCATCAAGGAAAGATGACACGCCAAAGTATGATAAGACACCAACAAAGGAAGTGGTGTTCTATGGATGCAGGAAGCCTGGGCACTTTCTCTCTGAGTGTCCAGAGAACCAGAAGAAAGAGAAGAGAAGAGAAAAGGGAAAGGATTCCAGGAGACAGTACACCAGCAAACCCTCTTCTAGCAAACACAAGAGGAAGGAAAAGAGGTTTGTGGCTGAGTCCTGGAGTGAGATTGAAGAAGAGTCAACATCTTCAAGCTCAAGTGAAGATGAAGAAGAAGAAAGAGCAAAAGAGGTTTGCCTCATGGCAATTGATGCCTCAAGAAGCAACTCAGAAGAAGGAGAGTTAGAAAATGAGGAAGCTTCTGAATCAGAAGCTGATCAGGTATTATCATGGTTTGATTACAATTCAGAATCTTTTAAATCAGACTTTAACATCATGTGTTTGGATTTAATCAACTCTGAGAAGGAAATCAAACTTCTTAGAGATAGGCAAGTTAACTATGATAGCTTAGTATTAGAAAACACTAAATTGAAAAATGAAATAGATATGTTTAGTGAATAAATCACCCTTCTGAAATAAGAATTAAAGAAGGCAAAATAGCTAGAAGAATCACTAAATGGAAGAAGCAAACAACTAGCAGAAATCACTAACACATCTAATGCTAGATTTAATGGAAGTAAGTTTGGATTAGGTGCATCATCTAGTGAACCAACTATTATTCAGAAAAACCACTTGTCACAACTCATAAATTTTATATTTGAAAAAGGAAAGAAGAATACTGAGCAAGTATATAAGGTAAATAAAATTCTTGAAAAAAATCAAACTAAGGACAAAATTGAAAAACAAACCACACCCAATAAAAACAAAGTTCAGCAATTTTTGTCGACCTCAGATCGACGAAAAGGGCCCAGTTCGTCGAACCTAGATCGACGAACACTGAACGCCAACTATAGTTATCATTATTCGTCTAACTGCGATCGACGAACTTTTTATGGCTCGTCGAGCAGAGATCGATGAATGTGGGGCGCAGAGAATGAACATGTTTATTCTCTGGGCAGAGATCGACGATTTCAACCCAATTCGTCGAACTCTGGTAGACGAACTTACATAAATTCGTTGAACCCAGGAAGACTTAACAAAAACTATAACTTTAACAGAAACTTAAATAGTTCTAGAAAATCATTTAATCCCCTAGTTGACTGGACCATTCCACCTAGGAGATAACACCCCCTAGGATATAAATCCCAGCCAGAATTTTCTGTTATTTCTAGTTTCTCTTATCAGCCATACACCAGGCCTAAGGTTACCTAGGTCAAAAATCATTAACTGTTTGTATTGCAGGTGACAAATTGTCCAAGGGAAAATCAAAATTGGTACCTGGACAGTGGCTGCTCTAAGCATATTACTGGCAGCAAGGACATCCTACTCAACTATAAGTCTAAGCTGGGGCCAAAAGTTATTTTTGGTGACTCAAAATGTGGACTGTCAGAAGGAGTGGGAGAAGTAAGAATAGGAGTTGTCACATTCAGAAAGGTGACATATGTAAGTGGACTGAAGCATATCCTCACCTCCATAAGTCAATTATGTGATGATGGTTATCAGGTATACTTTAACCCATCTACTTGCTCTATCATTGATAAAAATAACCAAACTATTTTAACTGGAAGTAGACAAGGGAACATTTATTTAGTAAATTTTCTTTCTGCCACAACTGATATCTGTTTACTGAATCTAACTAGTAATCAGAATGACTTATGACATAAAAGAATAGGACATATAAACTGGAAAAACATTGCTAGGCTATCTAAGCACAACCTTGTTAGAGGTCTACCTTCTGCTCCCTACAAGAAGGAAGGTCTCTGCAGGACTTGTCAATTAGGCAATCAAACTAAAACTAGTTTCAAATCAATTAATAAGAGTGATTCACCTAGGATCTTGTACTTGCTATACTTGGATCTGTTTGGACCCATTGCTGTATAAAGCCTAGGAGGGAAATCTTACACTTTAGTTATGGTGGATGACTTCTCCAGGTTCAGTTGGGTATTCTTTCAGAGAACAAAGTCAGATACATTCACGGTTCTTACAGATTTTCTCAGGACCATACAGATTGAGTTCTCTACTCATGGTGCATTGATCAGAAGTGATCATGGCACAGAGTTTGAGTCTCTTCTTATGCATGAGTTCTACGGGAAGGAAGGTATCAGGCATTGCTTCTCAGCTCCTAGAACTCCCCAACAAAATGGGGCAGCTGAAAGGAAAAATAGGACACTCATTGAAGTTGCAGACACATTGCTTACTAATGCATACTTGCCACTAACCTTCTTAGCAGAGGCTGTAAGCACTGCAAACTATGTCCTGAATGGTAGTTTAATTCACAAACTGAAGAACAAGACTCCCAATGAATTGCTCAAGGGGAAGAAATCTAAAATAAACTATTTTAAAGTTTTTGGTTGTACATGCTATATACATAATAAGAACAAGAAATATATTAGAAAGTTTGAAGCTAAGGCTGAAGTGGGAGTTTTTCTAGGATACTCCCAAGTATACAAGGCTTATAGGGTATTTAATAAATCAACATTAAAAGTAGATGAGTCAATTCATTTTTCTTTTGATGAAACTAACATGTATTACAAGGAGAAAGAAGTTTCTACCAGTAGCAACTTTCAGGTACCCCACTTGTGTGAGACATTAGATGGACTAAACCTCACCCAAGAGGTTCCCACTCATCCCTCTCCACAAGTCATTGAAGATGGTGAAGAAGATGAAGCTGAAGAACATGAGCCTCAACCAACAGCAAATATAATTCCACAAGAGGAAGCTATTCAAAATGATAGTGCACAACCAACTCCACCCACTGATTTTGCCACACTTAGGGATCATCTCAGATCTCAAGTAATTGGAGACATATCATCAGGTGTACATACAAGTCATCAACTCAACCAAGACTTGATGCATGCTTGTTTTCTCTCTCAGGTTGAACCTATAACCATTCATAATGCTGATCAAGATCCCCACTGGATCCTTGCAATAAAGAGAAACTAAACCAATTTGATAGATTTAGAGTTTGGGATTTGGTTCCAAGACCTCAAAACTACTCAGTTATTGGGACCAAATGTGTTTCAAGGAATAAGCTTGATGCCCAAGAAGTCATTGTGAGGAACAAGGCAATGCTTGTTGCTCAAGGATATATGCAAGAGGAAGGAATTGACTATGACCAGACCTTTGCACCTGTTGCAAGGTTAGAAGCTATAAGGAACTTCCTTGCCTATGTAGCATTCAAAAGGTTCAAAGTCTTTCAAATGGATGTGAAAAGTGCCTTCTTAAATGGAGTATTATAAGAAGAGGTTTATGTAGAACAACCTCCAGGTTTTGTCTCTCCAACTTATCCGTCTTATGTTTTTAAATTAAATAAGGCTCTTTATGGTCTAATGCAAGCTCCAAGAGCTTGGTATAAGACCTTAGCAAGTTTCTTATTAGAGCATAAATTTACAAGAGGAACTGTAGATAAAACCCTTTTCACTAGACATCATAAGGACCAAATCTTGTTAGTGCAAATATATGTAGATGATATTATATTTGGCTCTACAGATTCAAAATTGTGCAAGTGGTTTTCGGACCTCATGCATTCTAAATTTGAAATGAGTAGCATGGGAGAGCTTTCATATTTCCTTGGTCTCCAAGTGAAACAGCTTCCTGATGCCATCTTCATCTCTGAAGCAAAATATGTTAAAGAACTTCTAAAGAAGTTTGGGATGGCTGATGCCTCAGCTAAGAAAACTCCCATGGCCACCAATGTTATTGTGGACTCTGATATACCAGGAAAGCCTGTAGATCAGAAACTTTATAGGGGCATTGTTGGGTCCCTATTATACCTCACAGCAAGTACGCCAGATATTATGTTTTCTACATGCCTTTGTGCTAGGTTCCAGGTGAACCCTAAAGAATCTCATCTAATTTTCTTAAAAAGGATTTTAAGATATATAAAGAGTTATCCTAATCTAGGCATATGGTATCCTGCTGAATCAGAATTTGAGTTAACTGGATACTCTGATGTTGATTTTGCTGGATGCAGGGTAGATAGAAAACGTATATCAGGAACTTGTCAGTTCCTGGGTATGAAACTAGTATCATGGTTTTGTAAGAAGCAAACATCAGTGTCAACATCAACTGCTGAAGCAGAATATATTGCAGTAGGCAGCTATTTTTCACAGATGTTGTGGATACAATATCAAGTCGTAGATTATGGGTTGAACTTAAATAATTCAACCTTATTATGTGATAATACTAGTGCTATAGCCATAGCACAAAATCCAGTTCATCATAGCAGGACAAAACATATTGACATAAGACATCATTTCATTAGGGAGTGTGTAGACAAAAATAAGATTAAGCTTGTCTATATCTACACTGATTTACAAAAAGCTGATATATTCACCAAACCTCTAGATGAGAAAAATCAAGCTTTCTTTCTAAATAAGTTGGGAATGATCAATGGAGAAAACTTAGTTTAAGTTCTGTCTTCATTCGACGAATTTTCCAGAGTTCGCCGAACAGAGTTCGACGAACCAGGGAAAGTTTGAGAGATATTCGTCGAACGGAGATCAACGAATTCTTTGTGAGTGAAACAATTTTCGTCGACCAGCGTTCGACGAACTTTGATTCAGAAGATATTCGTCGACCTAAGATCGACGAACCGTCTTCAATTCTTTTGATGAGCTCGACGAATTATTTAACTTTAAACAATTTCGTCGACCTCAGTTCGAAGAATTAATTTTATTTTTCATGGAATGGAGTTTGTCGATTCATATTCTGAAAACCTTATATCTAGGTTTTCTTCGACCTCCATCCCGCGCTTTCTGTTCCCTTGCACCTGATCGCCGTTTTCTGTGTTTTTCTTGCAGGTGATTTAAATGGCGACTCTGGCAAGCACTCTCACCGGAATGAAGTTTGATACAAGAGTTGACGTGGATTTCGATTCATTTCAACATTCCGATCCAATCTTTCTCTATATCCTAGAACTTCTTGAAGAACAAGAACTCAAAACCCTGATGACAAAAAGGGTCAAACTAAACAACATGGAAATCAGGGAATGGGTATACACACTGTCGTCAACAGAAGAGAACATCATGACGGGCACTATCGCGGGTAACTCCATCTCTTTAACCCCCGCAATCTTAACTGAGATTTTTGAATTGAGAAATGGAGTAGAGGACCTCGAAATTTAAACAGAGGAGTCTGATATGATGTTGAACCTCGTGGAGTATGCTGGAGAAAATCCCAACAAACTGTTGGAGAAACACCTCTCTGCTCCCTATAAATTCTTAGCAGACTTGGTTGGTAAAGTGCTACTTGGAAAACACACTGCACACGATTATATCACCAGACAACAGTTTCTGTTTATGTGTGCAATCATTAACAAGAAGCCAATAAACTGGGCACAACTTTTGTTTGATTTGATAAATAAGAAGAACTCTAAGAAGGAAGTATGTTTTGGAAGAGTTTTAGGAATCTTCCTACAGGAAAAGGCTGCTGAATCTCTGGTCTCCCAGACCATATTCATAAATGCCATTAAAAGGCTAACATGTGCCTTATTTGGTAGATGGGAGAGGACCATCACTAAGCCCTCTATGGCTTCCACCTCTTCCATCAAAGCTTCTAAAGGCACAAGGGCTATCAAGGCCACTCCCCACCCTGCTAAAGAGAACATTCCTTCCACATCTTCTCTTCCAGCCCCTCTTCCAACAAACACAAAATCCCCAGTCACTCCATCTTTACCAATCACCATCACTGACATTCCCTCTTCCCCCCTTCAGGAAAATCAACTACCCACACCTCCTGAATCCCCTCATGACACATACATTTCCACACCACCACAGTCTCCACTTCCCCCACATTTATCTTCCATACCATCTTACATCCTACCATCAGACACCCTGATGCAAGATGCCACCCCTCCATCCTCATCACCATCTAATCTTCACATACCTGATCTTCCACCCTCTGTTCCCTCACTAGATGCCACCTCTTCCAGACCAACTGCAACACCATCTACCATTGTCTTATTGGACCCCTCTACCATCTCATCTATCATCACCATTATAACTCCTCTTCTTAAATCACTTATAGTAGAGGCCATTACACCGCTTGCTAATACCATTACCTCTTTATCTGCCCAAATATATGCTCTCACTGCTGCCCCCTCCTCAGTCAGGGGCCTGGCCTTAGTTCTCACTAAAACCAGGCAGGGGGAGATGCCTGATGATGAAGCAGCAGCTACAGCTTCATACACTTCAGCTCCAGCACCAGCAGATACTCCAGTCCCCATAGTAGCATAGACAGATTGTATAGATAAAGATTTAATTGATTTCATTGATACTGACATGGATTTTGATGAGTCAGATTCTGAAGGATTCAC
Source organism: Platanthera guangdongensis (assembly GCA_039583875.1). Classification (NCBI taxonomy): domain Eukaryota; kingdom Viridiplantae; phylum Streptophyta; class Magnoliopsida; order Asparagales; family Orchidaceae; genus Platanthera; species Platanthera guangdongensis. Next base: position 70,056,732 of record CM077163.1, on the reverse strand, counting down.
AACTGTTGGTGATTTTATTCTAAATCCCATAGTTAACTTAGAAGAATTACTGAGAACCTTTGACATTATAAATTTGCAGTATCTTCCAGAAGAATTTACTAACCCACAGTTGGCTATCGTGCCTTATACTCTCCTGTCAGTCCAGCAGTTGCTAAGCAACTATGTGATAGTTTTGTAATTCCAGAATCTGCACCACCCTTAGCAGTCATTCCATCCCCTCCAATAGCTATCTCTGCACCATCTTTTGTAATGGATGATTCCCCTATGCTAGATCTAGATGAGTTGATCTTGGCTGACATTGGTGAAGAAACAAAAGTAGTTGAAAGCTCAGTTCAAGTTCCAACTGAAAACCCTATTATATCTGAGGACATCTTGAGAGATATAGATGCTTTATATGATAATCCTCAGGATTCAGATGATGATGATGATGATGATGATAAAGAAGATTCAAATGAAGAAGCTGCTAGGAAGAAGAAGAAAATGTTGTCAAAGAAAAGGAAAGCCCATCCTCCTCCTGCTGCTAAGCCAAACCCAAAGAATGACACTCCATTCTATATTCTCCAAAATATTACTCCTTACAAAGGAATGCCAGCATGGATGTGGCTGTCTAAAAATCAACAAAAGGAGAAGAAAAGAAGTAGAAAATACTCTCCTCCACCAGTTCATAAGTACAGAAGAGATCCACCTCATCCACCTCCTCCATCAACTGGTGCCACTGGCTCAAGCTCTCAGAGATCTGCTCCTATGCAAACTTATCAGAGACATCAAGGGAGATCTTCTGGAAGCAGTCAGCAAAGGCATCACTCTTCAGGAAATCAACAACAGCAACATCCACAACATCAACAACCTCAGCAGCAACAGCAAAGTATCCCTGTAGATCAAAAGGCTAATAGTCCTGAAAGACCATATTCACCTCATGTCCCTTTTGAGGATACTGAAACAGCAAACATTGCTAAAATGGCCAGGTTCCAGGAACTTGTTGGTCTGTCTTTGATTAATAAAGCAAAAGCTGAAGGCAAAGATATATCAGGATATTCCACTATGTCCAAATACAGGAAGGAAGAACTCAAAAGATTTGATAAAGCAAATAAACTATTCAATATTGATGATTACATGAAGTTACATCCTGAAGAAGTTGTCCCCAGAACTACATCACTGAAGATTATTGGGGCAGCTGACATGACAATGACACAATCACAAGCTTTGGATCCAAAAAGAGAAATTATCTTTACAAAGCCAGGTGGAAAGACCAAAGAAGACAAGTCCACAGATAAGCAGAAGAAATAATCCTTACATTACTTCAATTTCTTTTCTTTGTATTAGTTTTAAAACTGATCTGTCCATTTAAAACAAAGCTCATGTATATATATATCTGCTGCATGTGTTAGTAAATCTCTGCCAGATATACCTCTTTCTTGCTTTGTTTATTTTTATGTTTTTGTTTTGATTCTATTAGTGACCTTACCCAAATATGGGGAGATTGTTGGATTCCTAGTTGATTTGGGCTACGTTCACTAACTTAGGATGTGACACAACATGTATAGCCAGGGTCAAAGCTGTGTCCTAGAGTCTAAGCCAAGTCCTTAGAGTCAACATCCGATGGACCAGCTATTAACAAGACTGCCAGAGACTCAAGATTAGAAGATTTCAAGACTAATTGAAAATGAGTTCGACATTCGTCGAACTAAAGTCGACAAAAGACGTTCTCAGCTCGATAATCTTGAGATATTTCTTTGAGCTGAGCTCGACGATCTTCATTCCCTGGACGACGAAAATTGGGATACTTCAACAAACTAAAGTCAGGATAACTTCAGATTATTCTAAGTCCAACTTCAGACTTTGGTCGACGAACAAGATTCTGAGCTCGAAGAACTTGGATCTTAAGTTCACAACTTCTCAGGTCGACGAAGTAAACTTCTCAGGTCGACGAACTCAGTACTCTACTCGACGAATTCTAGAGTCAGAAGATTTGTGTCGACACATAGGTCATATGTCGACACCAACTTATGTCGACACCAGAAAACTTATATCGACACCAGAAGACTTGTGTCGACACCAATACTAATCAGTCGACATCCACCTGTGTCGACATCACAAGATTCATGTCGACACACAGAATATCAGTTAACACAAAATACTCGACTAAGTCCAGAAAGGTTGTTGAACTCCAATCGATGAAGTTGCAAACTCAGCTCGATGAACTTCAGATAGAAAAGGCAAAGGCTCTGAAGCATGCAGCTCTGTTATCAGCTAGACGATCTTGGAACTCAACTCGACGAACAGGAAGTTGTTTGGTCGACGAATTCAATATCTCAGCTCGACGAATTGGTAATTCAGTTCGACGAATTCTGCCAATTGTTTGATGATTCCAGAATTAGCCATTTCCGGCATTCAATCCTCACTCAAATGCAATAATTTCTGATAGATTAATGCTCAAACATTCTTTGAATGTGTCCGTTAGAGGAAGCATTAATTACAGTCTTCCTCAGGAATATTACTTGCTGATTTTCCACAAGATAGTTGGGGAAATACATTAATGTCAATTATTCTCAGGCCGTCAGCATTAATTATAGAGATTCAAATTTTTTAAAAGATATAAAAGAAAAGAAGATCGAGAATCAGTAAGAAGAACGAGAACATACTCAGTCAGAAAAAAATATAGTGAAATACACAGACTGACTGGAAGAATACTCATAGAAGCAGAAAAGCGTTACATAGAAATCATACTGAAGCTTCCAGTGACATGCAGTGATCATCATTCATAAGAAGAAGAACAATCACCCAATATCAAGAGTCTTCTTCTTTCACATTCTCTCCAGGACATCCAAGGACAACAGATATCAAAACAGTCAAGAAGCTCCTGCATTACTACTTGTCAAGAACTCTGATTGAAGACCTATCACCCTACAACAAAGCTTCCAAATCTTCCTGAACCATTCAATAATTCAAGGGGAGCTTTTGCTAAACATCAATCCACATAAGTATTCTCAGTTTATTGAGAAAGAGAAGACAAAATCACTCTCTCACCCCCTCTTGTATAAAGTGTTGGCATCCCCCTTCAAAAGTGATTCCTGGTTGCAAGTCTCCTAACCAAAAGACTTGAGTTGGTTTTTGGGGACCTGATCAAAACCCATTGGTGTCAGGCACCTGATCAAAGACCTGAGTGGATTCCTACCAAGGGTGGTAGAAGAGTGGACTACCCAGATTTAGGGAACCACTATAAATTTCTTGTGTCGTCTGGTTACCTATCTTTTTCTTTTTGTTCTTGCTTTGTTGTTGTGATTAGGTTTATTATTTTCTTCTCTCCAGTTTATTAATTACTACACCCTTTCAGTTTACAGCAAAAGCTGTAACAGCACTATTATAGGGACTTAACAAAATTTAAATATACTCTATTCACCCCCCCCCCTTTAAAGTATTGTAGACCTTACCCTCACTTTCACATTTTCCAATAGTTTTCAGAAAAATTTAATAAACCAAGTATAAATTATTTAGGTGTCATAAACACCTCAAAGTCCCCCCAAATTTGGGTGTGTGATCTTAGAGAGCATGTTAGGGCTCTGGTATAAATTTCATCTCCTTTGGAGATGTTTTGATTAGGTTTTATCCAACCCTAAGTTGACCCTTATAGGGTTAATTAGGTCAAGCACCCCTTTGGGTTTTGAGTGGTCAAATCACCTCAACAGAGGCTGATAGTTTGGCCACTGACTGTATATGGCATGTAACACCCTCCAATGGAATTTGGGGTGGTTAAGAGTAGGATAACCCTAGAACCCTAGGGAAGGTCCCTTAATGGGGATTTTTAGGGTTTGAAGGTCATGAAGTCAAATGACCTTGGAATGGCTTGAAAATTATTGGAGAGGACCATAGGGTTAGTATAGTCCTATGGTTAAAATTTTAGGGAATTTGGAAGTGTTAAAGCCCCTCAAAACCCTAACCCTAGTTTAGGGCACCAAACCTAATTTTGAGTATTAGGCTATCAAATCACTTTAAAATCACTTGAAATTTGGGTAGAGTAGTGGTTAAAGTTAGTACAAGCTCTGGAGATTTTGTTATGAATTTAAGATTATTATTTTGGATACTTTATTAACAATTTAGCAATTTGAATTATTTACTTAGAAATTTATTATGAAGTAACTAATTGCTGGAAATTGATGAACATTAGCCGCAGGACTCCTTATTATGTTTTAAAGCTCTGTGAAATTTTATGGGATTTTTGGAAGACTATTTCTAAGGGTTGCTTCATTAAGTATTGTTTCCCATGAAAACTTAATTTAATTTATTTTGGAGTCTAGCAAACCTCTAAAATTATGATTTTTGTACAATGATCTTTTTGTACCATATTAGGATTCTGTATTTTTTATAAAATTTTCTGATGAAAAATTTTGGTACTTCCTTCTTTACATACGATTACCAGAATTATTTTGTATAATTTAATTGGAGGTCACATATTTTCTGAAAAATTATGGAAATTAGTATCTAGTCATATATCTCTGTTATTTAGTGATCAAAATTTTTGGGTGGCCATTACTTGAGTAGATCATATAGTTCATGTTCAAAATTGCTCATGGCCAAACATTTGGGAAAATTCAATAAATATCAAATTAATTAGAAAAATTATGATTATCTGATTTTAGACTAAACATGTTATGATATACCTCTGGTAAATTTTATAGGAGATTTGGAAGACAATCTGGAGTACCTCCTTTATACATCTCAAATAGTATAGGGTGGTCTGCGTATAGTAACTACGGAAACTGAACTAGAGTGGGTAATGAATTTGAAGAGTTGAATCCTTAGTAGGTTGCTGGTTTGGGTAAATAAATGAGAGATTTGATCAAGGGTAGAAATCAATAATATTAAGTGCCTTGCGAAAGGGAGCTTTGGGTGTAATCCCATCATAGTTCCTAGTGCCTTCGAGAGCCCTTTACGGGGAATACATTGGGCAGTCCTGGGCTAAAGTAAACCTTAGGAATAATTTGGGCAAGAGTAAACCTAATAATAGTTTCACCTTACACTCACACTTGTACATGTAGGGAGATGAATTGGTAGTGAAAGGATAGAGTAGGCCCGTGGCCTAAGGGCTTACTGGTAGAGTTAAATGGACTCGATATTGATTTGGAAGTCCGGGGAGCTGGATTCTCGGGGACATGGAAAAAAGGAGACTTGATTAGTCCAGGGAGCCGTGGGCTCGGGAACATGGTGAACTAGTTGGCTCGGTAGTCTAAAGAGCTGGAGTCTCAGTACTATAATTAGATACAAACTATCATGGTTGCATGTGCATAACAGTGGTGGGTCCTCGGTATTGGACGATCGATCACACCGTCGTCGGTACATTGACTCGGGGAGACTAGCTGGTTTGCTAGGAATAGTACGGAAACGTGCATGAGGGGCTAGACAGGGTAGTGTGATTACCAGTCTAGGAGTGGAGAGGCCCAACCCACTATCTCCGTTGGCCACGACGAGAGGCTCCTGAGAGTTTAGCTAACTCCAAAAAGGGGAACTAAAGCTCTGTGCGCATAGAGTTGTGTGTGTGAGTTGCACTTGCATGTGCATACCATAACATACTTGTATGTCATAGCATATTCATTGCATTTAACCATTGACACCTATCGTATAAAATGGTATGGAACGTTTTATACGATAGGCCCCGCAAAACGACCCATTGGTCTATAGGGGTGATCCCTATAAATCAACGGTTATATTTCTCGTTGCTCTTACTTACTCTTCTTACTACTTTTACTTACTTGCTACTCCTTACTGTTTAAGTTTGTTACATTCTTGTTTGCTCATGTTTAATTAATGTGCTACCCGTGCCATACTTTATTATTTTATTCCTTAGGGTAGATGTCACCTGCTTGATTACGCCCTGCTTTTGGTCCTCCTTTTCACTCCTTTTCGCTCGGTGCATAGGAGCCACAGGTAGAGGTGTGGGGGATTATTGACTGAGTCTAGTTTGAATGACGGTCATTTGACCACCATATTTTAGGTGCTCCGGATGGGAAACAGGGACTAGCCGCAGGAGACGCAATACCAGCAGGGTATGGTGCAGATGGAGATGGGCGAGTGTAGCTCGGGTGGACAGGCATCCGGAACCGTGAGTGGAGCCGAGTATTAGTAGTTTTCTTTTATGAGTGGATTGTAGTGAGGTTATCATGTACCGGTCTTAAGCCCGTTTTCACTTTCTGGTGTGGACTATTTATTTGTCATGTGATTTCCTCCTCTATACTATTGTGGACTTGGATGCATACACTTTCATTCATTATACATTCTGTCGATGGTGATCAATTTGGCCGGCAGGATCTGCGTTTTGTAGTGATAACCTTCCCGGGTGAGAAGGTGACACCGCAAAGCGGCGGTTCTGGGCCTAAGACCCCGGTGGTTGTTGCAAAAAAAAGGGTCTTACACATGAATACCTCCATAATGCTTTCTACGTATTTGTCAAAGATAGCGAGCATACATCGCTGGAATGCAGCTCGTGCATTGCACAATCCAAACGACATTCTTCAGTAAGCGAAGGTGCCGAAGGGACAAGTGAACGTAGTTTTCTCTTGGTCCTTGGGAGAGATGGGGATTTGAAAATACCCCGAGAGTCCATCGAGAAAACAATAAATGCTATGGTCGGATAATCGTTCTAAAATTTGATCGATGAACGGCAAGGGAAAATGATCCTTGCGGGTGGCGTCATTTAACGTACGATAATCTATACACATTCGCCACCCCATCACCGTCTGTATCAGGATTAAATCATTATTTTTGTTTTCAACTACAATTACCACTCCCTTCTTCGGCACTACCTGAACAGGGCTAACCCACTTACTATCTTATATATGATAGATAATTACTGCGTCTAAAAATTTCATAACCTCGCCCTTAGCTACTTCTTTCATGTTCGGGTTTATACGGCGCTGAGGTTATATGGAGTTACGCGAATTATCTTCCATTAAGATTTTGTGAGTGCAGAAAGATGGGCTTATGCCCTTGATATCAGAAATTTTCCAGGCAATAGCTCGGCGATGCTTACGTAAAACTAAAAGGAGTTTATCATTTTGCACATCTGTGTGGTAGGACGAAACTATTACTGGTAGCTTGAAGTCCTTTTCTAAGTAAGCATATCTAAGATGTTCGGGGAGTTCTTTCAATTCTAGGGTAGGGGGTTCTTCATATGAGGTTTTAGAAATTTTTTCTTTTTCAAAAATTATGTCCTCGTAGACTTTTTTATGTGTAAAATTAAATGGGGTGGAGCCAGTGGTCATGGCGGCTTCTTGCAGCTATTCAGTTGGAAAAGTAGAGGAGAAACAAAAAATCATAAAATTCTTTTTCAAATTCAGAGAGGCTATAGGAGGATTCTTCACTTAGGTGTAGCGATTCTGTTAGAAGAGTAGAGGAAGAACAAAAATCAGAAAATTCTTTTTCAAATTCAGAGAGTCGATAGGAGGATCCATCACTTACGACATCTACGAAAACGTAGGAGTCATCATTTGCTAGGGTGTTCTTCATCGAGGGGGTGACAGAGAATGTTACTTCGTCGTCACCTACGCGAAGGAAGAGCATACCATTATTTACATCAATGATGGCTCGGGAGGTGGAAAGGAAGGGTCGGCCAAGGATTAGGGGAACCTCGATGACTTCTTTAATGTCCAATATGACGAAGTCGATCGGGAAGATGAACTTGTCGACTTTAACTAAGACATCATCCACTATTCCTAACGGGTACTTGACAGATCTATCAGCAAGCTGGATATTCATGCATGTGGGGTTGTTGGGTATTGTATCCACAATGTACCTGATTTGAAGAAGCCCCTGGACAAGCTAAGGTCAATAGACTATGTATTTGATAAAATCTTTCTAGTTGTGCTTGCAGTTTTTCCACGCTAAGTGCACACCAATGTCAGGGTGCAGTAGGTCAATATACACGGGTCTGCACGACGTAATCCCTCGTTGAGCAGATCAGTGTGTTGGCCTACGTGTATTCTCTCTATTGGAGTGCACTTATTTTCAATCACAGGGCTGTAAATATGCAGGAGCAGACAAGAAGCAAGGATGGGTCAAGGAGCACCTCATAGGTGGAAAGACGAAAATTCGTCTAAGGTTAAATCGACGAGAATCACCAAGTGATTCTCGCCGATTCGGCGAGAATCACTTGGGATACTCGCCGATTCGTCGAGAATCAGAAGTTGATTCTCGCCGAACTCAACCCAGCCACTTCTAAGCGAGCACCTCTGCTTCTAAGTAAGAATCGACGAGAATCACCAAGTGATTCTCGCCGATTCGGCGAGAATCACTAGTGATTCTCGTCGAATCGTCGAGAATCACTGGTTGATTCTCGCCGTCTCGACCTGGCATAAAAGCAGTGCGTGCAACCAAGGCAAATTCGACGAGAATCAATCAGTGATTCTCGCCGAATCGTCGAGAATCACCTTTGATTCTCGACGAATCGGCGAGCATCACTTTAGATTCTCCCCGATTTTGACTTAGGCGTTTTTCTGGATCTTCCTGAACCGGATTCTGCCGCTGTCAATGTTCTGGACCGGTTTTCGGGATTTTTCTTGTGGGTCCCACAACGGTCAAATTAGTAGTATCTACAGTATATATACGGGTATTTTGAACTGTAGACATACAGAGAAAGAAGCCGAGCGAGAAAACCCTAAAATCGCGAAATCGCTCCGCTCCGCCGCCGCCGCTCGCGTCAAGTGGTCGCCGCTGTTGATCGTTTTTCTTCCCGATCTCCGGCAACAGAAGCGTAGCAAAGCTTGAGTCTCACGCGTCTATCCAGAGATCCCTTGTCTCTCGATTTGTTGATCGGGAAAAACTTCCCATCCGAATCGATCGAGACGACCGATCCTCGTGTGACCGTTGGTAGACCTAGCTTGCTTCGCTACGAAGATTGGATCTCTATTTTCAGCAGCCGCTCATCATCATAGCCGCCGATCCCGAAGCTAGCCGCCGCTCGTGTTGCCGCCGCCGGTTCCGGGGAGATCCTCTCCAAGAGAGACCAAGGTTGTAGACTATTCGTTGACTTCACGAACACGTCGTCGAACGAAGAGGAACACCGTAGTCTCCAAACGAAGTTTGTATCTCGTGTACATTCTATATTTACTTTTGTTGTAAAGGAACTTTTGTTCCGTGTTGTAAGGGTTGGGTGCAACCCGTTTTGTGGGAGTGTAGACTCTCACGTGTGGAAGGGTTCCTTCCGATAGTGCAGGGATTGGATTTCAATCCTGTTGGAGAAGAGACCGAGTCGTCCCTTGTTGGGAGATAGGTCGAAGGGGGAAGTGGATGTACCCAAGTCGGGAACCACTATAAATTGCCTGTGTATTCTGTGTGCTGTGCTTTTTATTTTTATTGTGCAGGTACATTCGTAAATTCCGCAAAAGCGTTACACGTCACCTATTCCCCCCCCCCCCCCCATAGGTGCACATAGTTGACACTAGGTGGACTTTCAAGTGGTATCAGAGCGAGGTTGCTCATCAAAAAGGTAACACCTTGAGTTGAATCCTGCCCCTAGTGTCAAGAAGAAGACAAACATCTACTATGGACGGGCTCAAGTTCTCCGGCAAGATCCCAGTGTGCACCAGGCTCAACTTTCCGATCTGGAAGGAAAGGATCAGGTTCTACATGGAAGCAGTCGATCCTCGACTCTTCATGATCGTGGAGGAGGGACCTTATGTCCCCACTAAGGCCTCCACCATTGATCCCACCAAGAAGGTGCCGAAGACACTTTCTGAAATGGACAAAGACGAGATGGTGCTAGTGGGACTGGACAAGAAGGCACGAAACATTCTGGTGAGCGCAGTTGATGATTCTATGATGCAAAACTTCAGCAACTGCAGGACAACACAGGAGATCTGGCAGTGCCTGATCATCCTAATGGAGGGCACGGATGAAGTGAGGGATGATCGGAGATCCCTCCTGAACCAAAAATATGAGGCCTTCAGGCAAGGGCCTAAGGAAGAGATCGGAGTCACCAACGAGAACTTCCTAAAGATTGTCAACGCCCTCAAGGGCTACGGAAGAGTGTTCACTAATGGTGAACTCAATGACAAATTCCTTAGGTCCCTTACTAAGGAATGGGACACAAAGATCTGCGCCATCAGAGAATTTGGCAGACTAGCAGAAACTGATCCACAAATCCTGTTTGGGAAGCTGATGTCCTATGAGCTTCAGCTGAACACCAGGAAAGCAGAGGAAGAAGCAGAGAAGGCTGCTGCCAAAGAAAATACGGTGGCTCTAAAAGCCAGTCACTCCAGAAAAGGCAAGGGTGCGGTGTCGTACCGTGCCAGGAAAAAGGATGAGGAGGAGGACTCCGAGCCATGCTCCTCCAGCTCAGAGCTGTCGGAGGAGGATTTCTCCCTCATCACTCGAGAGTTCAAGAAGTTCCTCAAGATGAGGAATCAAAGAAAGAGAGACGTCTCCTCCTCCAGGCATCAGAAGAAAAACTATTCTTCTGACAGGTATGCATCTAGACCGAACAAACATCGCTCCTCTGACATTATTTGCTTTGGATGCAACAATCCAGGACACGTCGTGGCCGACTGCTATCAAGGCAAGAGGGAAAAAGGGAAAGAAGAGGAGCACAAGTCCTCTAGAGACAAGAAGAAGGAGCGGAGCTACATCGCCAAACGGCCAAAGACACTGAGTGAGTCTGACTCCTCAGACTCAAGTGATGATGAGGAAGCCTACTTCGGGCTGGTGGGTCGCTCGGACTCAGAAGGAGAATGCCCCCCATTTACTGGGAAGGTAAAAGCTCACACCCCTCTCGCCGACTCTGACTCTGATCCTGAGTCTCAGGATGATGAACCTGAGGATGGCCCTTCGGCCCGTGAAGCTGAGCTCCTCGAGAAGTATGAGCTTCTGCTCAACACTTTCGATGAGTGCCGTAAGAGACTGAAGGCTGAGAAGAAGGAAGTAAAATTCCTTAAGGGTGAGTGTGTATCCCTAAGGGAAGAGGTCACTAGCTTGATTTCTCTCCGACAGGAGCACCTTGACCTGACTTCAAAGCATTCAGAGTCTTTGAAGCTCCTTGATCTTAAGCAGGAGGAAGTCGACAAGTTGGAAGAACTACTTGCGGCAGAAAGGAAGATCGTCAAGAGCTTCTCTATGCCAAAAACAGTTCTTCCAGTCGTTGATACCTTCTCTGCTCAGGCCAAAGGAGCTGGCTTGGGGCATATAGGGGTATCTGGTTCTTCATCTAGGAGAAACAAGAACCAGAGGAAGAATAAGGCCGCCAAGAAGGCCTCTGTTGATGAAAAGGGTAAGGCTCCTCTTAGTCCTGTTGCGTTCAGAAAGCCTGGCTTTCCTTGCAGCCAACATGACTTTGAGTCAACATTTGGGCATCATTTCCGGCCCTCGGTTGCAAAGCCAAAGAGCCGGTATGACGGTTGGAACTTTCCCCGGAACTTCGGTGAGAGTGCCTTCAAGGCACCTTATGAGGAAATCCACATGGGAAATTATGGTCCGTTCTCTAGCGGCCATAATGGAAAGCAGGCACCAAAAGCCAAGCCTGTTATACAGAAGGTGACAAAGTCATGTGACTGTTGTCACCATGAGGCCTCCACCTCCAGATCCAAGGCCCCAGCAGTACCCACCGTTCCCAGGGTAAGGCAGGAGCCTAGGAAGAGGTACAACAGATTCGACTGTTGGTGCTGTGGCAAAGTCGGTCACTTTGCCGTGGATTGTTGGTTTAATCCAAGGAATTACGAGACTCCCTATGTTAGCAATACGAGACCGACCACTCGTAGGGTTAACCAACCGAGGGGGAGTGTGCTAACCAGGAATCTAGGACCCAAGTTCGATTGGGTTCCTAAGGCAAATTAATTTTGTTTTGCAGCAATGTCCAAAGGCCACCAAAACGCCGATCTGTTATTTGGACAGTGGATGCTCCCGGCATATGACCGGGACAAGAAGCCTGCTGCGTGATTACACTCCAGTCGAGAATGGACCCAAAGTCATCTTTGGAGGGTCAGATCGAGGAGTCACCAGAGGTTACGGTATGATTTCCAACGGTATAATCTCTATCACCGACGTGGCTTATGTTGAAGGGTTAAACCATAACCTGATCAGTGTAAGTCAGTTATGTGATAAAGGTTATGACGTTAAGTTCTGCAAGGATAAATGTCTGATAATTTCACGTACCTCTTCTGAAACGGTATTATCAGGCATTAGGAGCAGAAATATCTTCTGTTTAGATTTTCTCAGTTTAGATTCATCTACCCCCGTATGCCTTGTGGCAACAGGCAGTGCATCTCTTTGTGAACAATGGCACAAGAGATTGGCACATATTAATTTCAAGACAATTAGTATGCTGTTTTCTAAGAACTTGGTAAGGGATGCTCCCAGTATCAAGTGCATCAAAGATAGCCCCTGTCCTGCATGCCAGATGGGCAAACAGACTAGGGCTACCTTTAAGAGCATCGCAGACAAAGACTCTTCCCGATATCTTTACCTTTTATATATGGACTTGTTTGGTCCAATGCAAGTTCATAGCTTGGGAGGCAAGTCCTATATGCTAGTGATATTTGATGATCATTCTTGGTTTACATGGGTGTTTTTTTTTGAAACGAAAGTCAGATACGTTTGACATCTTCACTAATTTTGTCAAGCAGGTTCAGAACGAATTTAACTGCTCCGTGGTCAAAATCAGAAGTGACCATGGAACAGAATTCGAATTTGGTGCTATGACAGAATTTTGTGAAGAACAAGGTATCTTTCATGAGTTTTCCTCCCCGCGCACTCCTCAGCAAAATGGAGTTGTGGAGAGGAAAATAGAACTCTCATTGAAGCCTGCACGATAATGTTGAAAGACGCTTCTCTCGCGGAATACTTCTGGGCAGAGGCTGTCAATACAGCTTGTCATATACAAAACAGAGCATTGATCAACCAGCATCATCGTAAGACGCCCTACGAGCTACTGAAAGGCAGGAAACCAACCATGTCCTACTTGAGGATTTTTGGTTGCAGATGCTATGTACTGAATAATGGGAAGTACCCGCGTACTAAATTCGGTGAAAAATGCTTCGAAGGCATATTCATGGGCTATAGTTCCCATAGTCGGGCATATAGGGTCTTCAATAAGAAAACCCTAGTGGTAGAAGAATCAATAAATGTTGTATTTGATGAAGGAAGTTTGCTTAACAGCAATTCTTCCAGTAGTATTCTTGAAGATGCAGGTGCTCGACTTGAACAGCTGAGTCTGGATGAGACCGCTAAAGATGACGCTCCTAAGTACGTCAAAGTTTCCACCTCCACGTCATCTGAAGATGTTGAAGATCAAAATGGAACAAATATCTTAGAAGAAGGAGAAGCCCAAGAAGTAGTCGAAGCTCCAGACGACAGACTTCTTGAGCTCCGGCACGTGAGGGATCATCCTAGAGTTCAGATCATCGGAGATCCTCGTGTCGGTGTCAGAACTCGAAGAGGTACTATTAACGAAGTATTGCATCTTAGCTTCCTGTCACAGGTTGAGCCAAAGAAGTTCGACGAGGCGAACAAGGATGCGGCATGGATTCTGGCCATGCAAGAGGAACTACATCAATTCGAACGTTGCAATGTTTGGACGCTGGTTCCCAGACCATACAAGCAGAATGTGATTGGCACGAAGTGGATCTTCAGAAACAAGCTGGATGAACATGGTGTCATCGTAAAGAACAAGGCCAGGCTGGTGGCTCAAGGTTACAGACAGGAGGAAGGGATTGACTTCGACCAGACCTTCGCACCAGTAGCAAGGCTCGAGGCAATCAGGTTGTTCCTGGCGTATGCTTCACACAAAGGATGCACAGTCTATCAAATGGATGTGAAATCGACATTCCTGAATGGAGACCTGAAAGAGGAAGTATACATCGCTCAACCCCCAGGTTTTGTCGATCCTACTCATCCCAATCATGTTTATTTTCTTAATAAGGCCTTATATGGGTTGAAACAAGCTCCACGAGCTTGGTATGAGACTTTATCTAGTTTTCTTCTTGAGAACAAGTTCTCCAGAGGTAAAATAGATAAAACATTGTTTGTCAGGGAAGTCAAAAGCAAGATTTTGCTGGTGCAAATCTATGTCGATGACATAATATTCGGCTCAATGGACAACAATCTTTGCAAAAAGTTTTCTAAACTTATGCAAGGAAAGTTTGAAATGAGCAGTATGGGAGAGCTCAAGTATTTCTTAGGACTTCAAGTGAAACAGTCTGAGGATGGAATCTTCATCTCTCAGACGAAGTTCACAAATGAACTCCTTAAGAAATTCGGTATGGAGAGTGCAACCTCTATAAGGACTCCAATGGGATCCACCATGTCTCTGGATAAGGATGAGAAAGGTAAACCTTTCGATGAAACCAAATACAGAAGCATCATTGGATCCCTGCTCTACATTACTGCCAGTAGACCGGATATCATGTTCTCCACATGTGTCTGTGCCAGATATCAGGTGAACACTAAGGAATCTCACTATGTCGCTGCAAAGCGAATTCTAAGATACCTTAAAGGTACTCCTAATCTTGGCTTGTGGTACCCGAGAAACAATGATGTTGAGCCAATAGGCTTTTCAGATACTGATTTTGCAGGGAGTAGGGATGACAGGAAAAGCACTTCCGGGTCGTGTCAATTTCTCGGAAGAAGGCTTATCTCATGGAACAGCAAGAAGCAGAACTGTGTGGCTACCTCCACAGCAGAATCTGAGTACATCTCAGCAGGCAGCTGTTGCGCACAACTTCTATGGATCAGAAACCAGTTAGCCGACTACGACCTTCAGTTCAAGGAAGTTCCAATGTACTGCGACTCCTGCAGTGCAATTGCCATTGCCAACAATCCGGTATCGCACAGCAGAACGAAGCATATTGAAGTGCGCTACCACTTCATTCGGGAGCACGTGGAGAACAAGGACATCTCTCTCTGTTATGTCCCCACGGACAAGCAGATTGCTGATATATTCACAAAGCCCTTAGACGAGGCCAAGTTCAATCTTTTCAAGAATGAATTGGGAATGCTCAACTATGAGGACTGAAGACTACAGTAGCTCCAGGCTCGTGCATGATCTGAGGGGGAGCAAGGAAACCAAGTGTGAGCACAGACCCAAGAACTGAGGGGGAGCAAGGGGTCAAATGCTACCGACCCCGATTTGCAGAAGCCGAAAAGGGGGAGATTACCCCAAGGATAAGGTGGCTCCAAGCTTAAGTATTGGTAAGGGATAACTCACTCAACTCAATTTTAAGTTTCTGGTTTTCATTCCCATTTGCTCTATTCACCTTAGCTTGTAGGGTTTAGGCTTCTTCAAATAGGGGGAGATTGTTGGGTATTATATCCACAATGTACCTGATTTGAAGAAGCCCCTGGACAAGCTAAGGTCAATAGACTATGTATTTGATAAAATCTTTCTAGTTGTGCTTGCAGTTTTTCCACGCTAAGTGCACACCAATGTCAGGTTGCAGTAGGTCAATATACACGGGTCTGCACGATGTAATCCCTCGTTGAGCAGATCAGTGTGTTGGCCTACGTGTATTCTCTCTATTGGAGTGCACTTATTTTCAAGCACAGGGCTGTAAATATGCAGGAGTAGACAAGAAGCAAGGATGGGTCAAGGAGCACCTCATAGGTGGAAAGACGAAAATTCGTCTAAGGTTAAATCGACGAGAATCACCAAGTGATTCTCGCCGATTCGGCGAGAATCACTTGGGATACTCGCCGATTCGTCGAGAATCAGAAGTTGATTCTCGCCGAACTCAACCCAGCCACTTCTAAGCGAGCACCTCTGCTTCTAAGTAAGAATCGACGAGAATCACCAAGTGATTCTCGCCGATTCGGCGAGAATCACTTGGTGATTCTCGTCGAATCATCGAGAATCACTGGTTGATTCTCGTCGTCTCGACCTGGCATAAAGCAGTGTGTGCAACCAAGGCAAATTCAACGAGAATCAATCAGTGATTCTCGCCGAATCGTCGAGAATCACCTTTGATTCTCGACGAATCGGCGAGCATCACTTTAGATTCTCACCGATTTTGACTTAGGCGTTTTTCTGGATCTTCCTGAACCGGATTCTGCCGCTGTCAATGTTCTGGACCGGTTTTCGGGATTTTTCTTGTGGGTCCCACAACGGTCAAATTAGTAGTATCTACAGTATATATACGGGTATTTTGAACTATAGACATACAGAGAAAGAAGCCGAGCGAGAAAACCCTAAAATCGCGAAATCGCTCCGCTCCGCCGCCTCCGCTCGCGTCAAGTGGTCGCCGTTGTTGATCGTTTTTCTTCCCGATCTCCGGCAACAGAAGCGTAGCAAAGCTTGAGTCTCACGCATCTATCCAGAGATCCCTTGTCTCTCGATTGGTTGATCGGGAAAAACTTCCCATCCGAATCGATCGAGACGACCGATCCTCGTGTGACCGTTGGTAGACCTAGCTTGCTTCGCTATGAAGATTGGATCTCTATTTTCAGCAGCCGCTCATCATCATAGCCGCCGATCCCGAAGTTAGCCGCCGCTCGTGTTGCTGCCGCTGGTTCCGGGGAGATCCTCTCCAAGAGAGGCCAAGGTTGTAGACTATTCGTTGACTTCACGAACACGTCGTCGAACGAAGAGGAACACCGTAGTCTCCAAACGAAGTTTGTATCTCGTGTATATTCTATATTTACTTTTGTTGTAAAGGAACTTTTGTTCCGTATTGTAAGGGTTGGGTGGAACCCGTTTTGTGGGAGTGTAGACTCTCACGTGTGGAAGGGTTCCTTCCGAGAGTGCAGGGATTGGATTTCAATCCTGTTGGAGAAGAGACCGAGTCGTCCCTTGTTGGGAGATAGGTCGAAGGGGGAAAGTGGATGTACCCAAGTCGGGGAACAACTATAAATTGCCTGTATATTCTGTGTGCTGTGCTTTTTATTTTTATTGTGCAGGTACATTCGTAAATTCCGCAAAAGCGTTACACGTCACCTATTCCCTCCCCCCCCCCCCCATAGGTGCACATAGTTGACACTAGGTGGACTTTCAGGGGTTGTGGTTACCAATTCCTAACTTCTTAAACAACGAGATGGGCATTAGGTTAATACTCGCACCTAAGTCGGCTAATGTGTGCTTGACAAAAAGATTACCAAAGACACACGGAATTGAAAAACTACCCGGGTCACTGATCTTCTTCGGCAAACCGTGTGTCAAGATCGCAGAGCACTCAGCATTATGTGTGACATGCGAAAGGTTTTCTAACTTCTTCATGTTGTTCAAGAGGTCCTTAAGATACATAGCGTACTTCAGCATCTGGGATATTGCTTCGTGGAAGGGCAGATTTATGTAGATTTGTTTAAACATTTCTAAGAAGCGGGAGTATTGATCGTCCTGACATTGCTTATTAAGTTTGGATGGGTATGACGGGGTTGGATTATTTTTAAAGATGGGTGGTGGAGTGAGATTTTTTTCTAAAACGGGGGTGATAACTTCTTCTTCAGTAGAGGGTGGAATTTTTAAAACGGGAGCGGAGCTTTGATTTTTTAAAGTTGGAGCGGAGCTTGCCTCGGGCTCTTCACTTACCATACCGGGAACTTGCTTCCACTCTGAAGAGTTATAGCTTTTGCTTGCTCTCTCGTGTTGGGCTTGGTATTGGAAGGAAGAGACCCTGCAGGTCGCTCAGAAATTAGTTTTGCGAGTTGTCCTACTTGATTTTCTAGACTTTTTATGGACCCAGTTATGGTTCTTATAGTACCGTCATTTGTGGTGATATATTTTGAAAGTAACTCCTCCAAGCTTGGAGGTTTTGGAAAGTTCTGATTAGGTGGAGGCGGTGCAGAAAAATCATTTTGTGGTGGTGGGGGCATTACATTTGATGGATTACTCCACGAAAAATTCGGGTGATTTCTTAAAGCAGGATTTGGAAAGACAAAACCATGTGGATGAAAATTCGCAGCGGAAAAATTATTAAAAGCATTTCTAGGCATATTATTATTAACATAACCTAATTGTTCTGGAGCAGGAGTTACAGATTCCCATACCTGAGGGGCGGAGGCAGCAATCATCTCCGTAATTTTCTTGCTTATTATTTCTACTTGCAGAGCTAGCTGGGTGACGTTGTCCACTTAAAAGATACCTGCAGGTTTATTTGGGCAGGACCTAGGAACATTCCACTGGTAGGTGTTCATGGCCATGTCCTTAAAAAGTTCAAGAGCTGCTTTCGGGGTTTTGTGGTTTAAAGTACCACTGAAACCTGCATTTATCATTTGCTTTGTACTTTGATTTAGCCATTATAAAACATCTGCACCTGCAACCGTACATGTAGTGCGTTATGTGGGCATCGTCTTAATAATTGTTTAAATCTTTTCCAGGTTTCATATAAGGTTTCAGAGTCTATTTGTCCAAAGGCAGAAATGTCGTTCCTAAGTTTTGCAATTTTAGTTGGTGGAAAATACTACACAAAAAAATTTTCAGTTAATTGAGTCCAGATTGTGATGCTATTTTTAGGTAGAGTGTTCAGCTACTGCTTAGCCTTAGTTCTAAGCGAGAAAGGATATAATCTTATCCTAATAGCATCATTTGTGACACCATTTATCTTGAAAGTGTCATAAATCCCAAGAAAGCTTGCTACATGTGCGTTCAGATCTTCATCTTGAAGTCCGTCGAATTCCACATACTGCTTCACCATTTGAATTATGCTAGGGTTCAGTTCGAAATTATTATTAGCTATTGCAAGGCGAACTATGCGAGATTCAGTACCCTCGAGATTCGGTCGTGCAAAATAAGACAGGCCTTTGCACGACATCCTGCATGTGGGGTTCTTCCATTCTTAAAGTAGAAAATGACTCGGAATACTCAAACAGTATTTGTAAAGTAGGGCCTTGAAATCGCGATGTTCTCTGAAGCGTATGCTCAATTTCATGGTCCAGGTACAAAATATCCGACGGATTCTCGCGGGTCATGCACTAAAAGAAGAGAGGAGAAGGAAGAGAAATAAATAAACTAGAAAAGATGGTACTAGACAAGATAATAGCACTTAAAACCGCTTTGCCCTTTTCGAGAGATTTAGCTGGTGTAGAAAAATTGTGAAGCGGGTTTCTATTAAGAGCGGTAATAAAAATTTTTTGATCTTAAAATTTTTTAGAAGGAGGATGACAAAGAGAAATGACAAAATTAATAGGTTCGTGTTTTCAATTTATCAATGAAAGTTGGTCCCCGGCAACGGCGCCAAAAACTTGGTAGGCCCTCCTTTCGCTTAAGAATAGAGAGCAGCCGAACTAGCAATCCAACTAGGCAAGTATACCTATCGAACTATCGCAAGGGGACACAAGTGTCGTTTTAAAATCAGGGAACTATTGAGGAAGCTTACTCACACGAAGGCTATTATTTTATCGATGGAAATCTTAGGTCTAAAGGGAAAATTAAACGTGCATAAAGAAAGGGAATAAAAAGAGAGCTGATTGCACTAAAAATAAAGAGAGCATAAAAGAAACGATTACACTAAAGGGTTGGGAGGATGAAATAGAAATGCACTCGATCAAGAATCACCTCGGCATGAGTAGATTAAAAAAACACGATAAATAAACCTAAGCTTAATAGGGTAAAGGTCCTTGACTGTGGAGGTTCCTAAGATTGAACATGCTTCTATCGAAGTCGTGCGCAACTGAGTTTAGTAAGGTCCGACCGACTCTCGTCTAAATCGGAGGCCTAAAGCTCGCTTTACGCGGTGAACCCCACTATTGGATTTTACTCCAATCCGGGTGATTTGGACGTCTGCCTCTCTCGAGGGGTGCAGACAACTCCCTTTACTCTCGAGTGCTCACTTCAAACTATCGGCCTCTCGGCTAGACAAGAATGAAATCAAAGGTGGAGAATATATATATCGATGATATATCTCCAACCCATGATAAATCGAGGGTAATTCAAGGCTAAACCCTAAAATGAAAGGGTAAGTTCAAAGCATCATAAATAAATCAATCAAACCTCGGATCATCAAGATCGAGTACAAGGAGGATTAGTTACTCATGGTGAAGTAGAGGAGAAGAGATGGGTAGAAGAACATAATGAAAACAAATTAGAAAGGGAGGAGAAAACATCACTTCTTTATTAATGAACACAAGGATCTTACAACTTGAAAATAAGAGATTAGAAGTGCATGAAAATTAAAATCATATTCTAGCCCTACCATTAGCAACTAAAGTAATTACAAAGGCTACTACAAAAGCTATAACTAAACTAGAATTAGGAAAAGCTAAAATGAGAAAGAGATAGAGAGAGAGAGAGAGAGAGAGAGAAAGCATGAAAAACTTCAAAAACCAAAAGGACAGCACCTCCCCCACTGAAAAAAAAACTATATGGACTCAAAGCGGGGGTTTGAATTTATAGAAATTCAAGAGGAGGTGACACGGCCGGCGACACGTCCGTGTTGGTGGTCGTGTCCCGTGTCGGTTGACTTCGGGCTTTGGTTCTGGCGGTAAATGATCATTGCAACGTCTAATCGGCGGATACGCCCATGCTGATACGGTCGACGACACGATCATGTTGGTAGCCGGGTCCTCTGCGGTTGATGGGCTTTGACGGGGGTGCATTAATGGAGGGTTGCATGTAATGATGAGGTGGCGACATGCCTGGCGACACGGCCATGTTGGTGGTTGTGTGTAACATCTCATTTCCAACTAGACCCCTAAGAGTGGTTTTTGGCCATGACTAGGTCATGACAAAACCCTAGGAATCCAGAAATGGGACAAGAGATAGGGGACAGAATGTGGGAGATCATCATGGTCTGCAAATAGTAGAACTCTGAGCAATGGTTTAGGATGACCATGGGCCACACCCTAACCCCAAGACCCTACCACAACACCCCTAATACCTTGGGAGGCCCATTAGAGCCAAAAGGACCCATTAGGGTCAACCCAAGAGGCTCAGTTGACCAAAGTCAACCCTAGCCCTAAATGGGTCAAACTAGCCTACTTAGGGTCAATTGACCTACTCCTAGCCTAGAGGACCCCACCTATGCCCTCCTAACCCTAAAGTGAGGTCAATGGGTTACTAAGGGCACATTGGGGCCAGCACTAGAGGCCAGGTTGACCCAGGTCAACTCAACCTCCTAATTTTGTCAAAGTACCCTTACTAAGGGTATGTGACCTCCAAAGTGCAGGGTAACCCTACATAACCCTACCTAGACCCTAGGGGAAGTCAATGGGTCACCCAGGACCCATAGGGGTCAACCCAATTGGTCATGTTGACCCAAGTCAACTCTAGCCCTAGATGGTCAAAGTGCCCTTGCCAAGGGACATGTGACCTCCAAGATGCCCAACCAACCCTATTCAAGTAACCCTAGACCTTAAGGGAGTCAAATGGGCCACTAAAAAACCAATGGGGTCAACCCAGATGGTCAAATGGGCCTAGGTGAACCCTCATTTAGGTCAAGTCAAACATAGCCCAAAAGGGCTAACCCAAGCCCAAGCCACTTCCTCCTTAGGCTAACCCCATTTCCTTGACCATCATAACCAAGTGGGCTGCATTTAACTTATGGGGTTGACCAGTCAACCAGAGGTGACTAGGAGAGAGAAAGGAGCTCCCCTCCATGATAATGGAGGAGAGAGAAATGAGGAAGAGGAAGGGGAGAGTGGAAGGCCGGCCAAGGGAGGCTAACAGCCACCATTTATGGCTGCAATCAACTCCTCTAGGGGAGAGGAGTTGATTCCAGCCATTTCTCGGCCACCAAGGGATGGATTCAGCCCCCCTCCACTATACCCGAGCCACACCTTTAATGGTGTTGATGGCCATTGAAGAACCAGCCTCCCCTCTTCCCCATTTGCCATTTAAACACCATCAGGGGGCCAAGGGGAATATTTTAGAGCGTTTACCTGGAGGAGACGAGCCATCCCACTATGATGTTGTAGAAGCCGGGCGCCGCCGCCGTCGTCAATGGCATCCCGCCGCTCTTCTCGCATTCAGGTCGCCAGGTAGGTCCTCCCCCTCTCCTTATCTCATGAATAAATCGTAGCAATCAATAGGTCCAAGGTTCGGGCTCAATTGAGCCCGATCCAATTCGGCTTTTCATGGATTTTTCTGAAAAACTTCACCTCTCGGGATCGCCGGAAAAGGGGCTTCCGGCGGCCAAGCCGCCGCATGGCGACGGCCACCACCTCAACGGTGGTGGTGGTGTCGGTGGCCGGCCGGGGAGGTGGTCGGGTCGCCGGCAGTGGCGTTTTGAAATCGCTCCAGGCGGGACGAATCGCAGCCGTCGGCTGGAGCTTGAGGATGACCGGATTCCGTTAATCCTGCGCTAAGATTCGTGCAGATGGATGAATTAAACTATAGTGTATGATATGTGTGTTATACGAATTCTGTCACACTTAGGTCATTTAATGTTTTAATTATTTAAAAATAGTTAGAGGCTCTGTATGAGGAAATGATCAACATAGGATTTGTAGCCCCTTGGGTCTAGTGTATTTTAAAATTGGTTTGGACCAATTTGGGTGCCTGGTCTGACCAGGGCACCCATTTTGGTGGGGCCTGCACTTTGGGCTAGGCAGAAATTCAATTGAGTGCCCACTCTTTATCATTGATCCAAATGAGCTGTAATTTTGGGAGATATTCAACCTAGACCATATCTAGGAGTAGACCAAAAATGGGAATTTTTGGGGGCACTTTTTCTATAGTTTTGGAAATTATTTAATTTATCTATGATAATTTAATTGGGTGGTCTAATGATCTCCAAACCCTCCAAAAATTTGGTGAGTGGTCCCTGGGCTCATTTTAGGTATCTGTATAGAGTTTCATCTAATTTGGATATGTTGTAAATAGGTTTTGACCCAACCCTAACTATACCTTAATAAGGGTATTTTTGTCAAAAGGTGCATTTCTGAATTTGAGTGACCAAATCACCTCAACAGAGGCTGAAATTTGGGCCACTGACTTGTTATGTCACTTAGCACCTCCCCATGGAATGTGGGGTAGTGTGGAATTGAATTGCCCTAAGTTCCTAGGCCAAACCCTAAGGAGTGACCTTTTTGCCTTGTGAAGGGCATGAGTCCTAAACCCCAACCCTAACTATACCTTAATAAGGGCATTTTGGTCAAAAAGTGTATTTCTGATTTTCAGTGACCAAATCACCTCAACAAAGGCTGAAATTTGGGTCACTGACTTGTTATGGCACTTAGCACCTCCCCATGGAATGTGGGGTAGAGTGGCGTTGATTTGCCCTAAGTCCCTAGGCCAAACACTAAGGAGGGACCTTTTTGCCTTGTGAAGGGCATGAACTCTAAACACCTTGGATGAACATCAAACTTTGCAAGGAGGTTCCTAGGAGGTATAAAACCCTCTGTTAAAAATATTAGCTAATTTTTAAAAGGGTAGGGTCCCCAAAACCCTAACCCTAGCTTAGGACCTAAAACTTGTAGTGTAGGTTTAGGTTAGCTAAACATCTTGAAACTTAACCAAATTTGGGTAGTGAGGGAATGAGGATATTTTGAGCCTCTGATAATTTACTTGAGGAGTTTTGATCAATATTTGTAGCACTTCATTTGTAACCAATAGGACTGCCCTAATTAATAATTTGACTATTGTGGTCTCACTGCCCATTGAAAGGGCATGAAACATTGGCAGAGGTAGTCTTAGGCTATGCTAATCATGTATGAATTTTGATAGAATTTTTGGATAACTAGTTAGGGCATCTACTTCACAAGTGTTTTATTTTGATTACATACTAAATAATCCTTGCAAGATCCCATTACTTATTGAAAAATCATGAAACTTGCTACTTAGTGTTTCTAGCTCAGTATTATCATGTGAGAATTTTTGTGGAAATATTTGATGGCTAATTAGTATACTTTGTTCATTAACCCATAAACTTGAAAGTTCATGAGAAAATCAAATATAGCCTTATTTTTAAATGATAAATTATGGAACTTTTTCTAGGGTATTTGAAGGCCATTACATTCATCCCTGAATTTTCTCTGAATTTTTGGAGGCATTATTACTGTAAACGCTTTTAAATTGACTTTTTATGAGGTAACTTTGAAATTAAATTTAAGGGCCCAAACCTTGCTGAAAAATTTGAAGACTTAGGCCTTAGATTTGATTATGCATTTTGTAATTATCATAAATTTATTTGAACATTATCTTGTCTGAAATTGCTACTTCATGTTCAAACTTGGGCTTTTTGGATACTAGAATAAATAAATAAATTATCAGACAAATTAAGAAAAATTATGGATTTATGGATTTATGCTTCAAATATCATTTTAGCCCTCTAGTAATTATCATAGGGGTATTGGATGAGTATTTCATGTACTTCCCTTTTTACGGCTCATGTAGCTTAAGTGGTCTGCATATAGCAAAACTGCAGGAAATCATTTTGGATATGAATTAAAGCGTGGGATGGATTTTGATGAATTGCTGGAAGGATATGTAGAATGGGTGGCATCTATGGAAGATGAGTGAGGAGAGTGTGGTTTTTGTCTAGGGTTTAGAGGCGTTCGGGTCCGACGAAAGATCGTCCTACCCAAGGAGAGTTAGAGTCAAATCACCCTAGGATTAGGATATCGGAACATGAGAAAATAATGGGTAAGGGAATCAACCAATAACAAAATAAGTACCTTGCGAAAGGGAACGCTGGGCGTAATCCCAACACAGTTCCTAGTGCCCCTTGAGAGCCCTTCACAGGGAATACCGGGGGCAGTCCCGGGTTAACGTAAACTGTTTTAACAAGCTGAAAAGAGTAACTTAGTAATTAGTGTTGCATATTTCACAAACACTGATGGCACCGGATGTTAGCTGGGAGCTTCGGCTCGGATGGTTAAAAGGCGGACTTTGGGTCAGGGGAGCTTCGGCTCGATTGTTTGAGACGGACGTGTTGGTCCGGGGAGCTTCGGCTCGGTTCTTGATTACGCTAATTTGCATGTGCATAACAGGAAAGGAAATTAAGGTGGTGGGTCTTCGGTATTGGAGGGTAGATGCACCGATGCCAATACATTGACTCGGCAAGTGTGGTTAGCACTTCACCAACAGAAGTCCGGTGCGCCAGCCGGCAAGAGTACGCAGGAGTCCGCTTCGTGCACCAAGCGTTGAGGCGTACGATAGGTCTGACCGGTAGTGCTTTACTGGTTTAGAGGTGGGCGAGGCCCAACCCACCGCTTCCGTCTGCCACTATGGAGGTATCCTGGGAGGTTACGGCTCCAGAAATGGGGAACTAAAGGTCTGTGTGTACAGAGTCGGTGTGTGTGTTGCACTTGCATGTCCATCATACCCACGTGCATGTCATAGCATAATCGTTACCTTTAACCTTGACACCTAAAGTATAAGTGGAATGGGACGCTTATACGTTAGGAACTGCAAAACGACCCCTTAGTCTATACGCTTGTGTGGGCAAGTTTATAAATTAAGGTTAATATTGACATATATAGTTACTGCTGTTTGATCACCGACACCCCAACGTATAAATTGGTATGAGACTTTTTATACGATGGGAGTCTTGCAGAAGACCCCTTGGCTTATGTGTTTTCACATAAGTAAAGGTTACTTTTCATAATTCAGCTTATTGTCTTTACATGCTATAGAATTTGCTAGTATAGAACCGCTGCCATCTGCTTTTGATGTTCTCCACCTTCAAGTCCTCCCCTTTCTTCCTCTCCGCTCGGTGCCTAGGAGCCGTGGGGGAAGGGGCGGGGGATGATAGGACTTAGTCTTTTAGACTAAAGGTTTTCGAACCGCATTATTTAGGGGATCGTGGAGACCAGCATGGAGGAGCAGCCCCAGAGACCGGTGCGCTTGGAGGTGGGGCAGTCTAGCTCCGGAGTTCATACAGCCGGGACCGTGAGTCTCGACCTTGAGTAGTTTTTCTGCTTCCGCAAGAGTGATCTTTTTGTAGTGAGGATATGATGTACCGGGCATAAGCCCGTTTTTGCTACTTTGATGTATTATTCTGTGGACACTCCCTTCGTTGAGTTATATTTATTATGACATGTGATTTTCTGTGGACAGTTAGTTTTCAAGACTTCTTTATGCTACTTTTCTGTGATCGAATTGGCCGGCAGAATCGGTGCTTTGTGGTGATGACCCTTCAGGGCGTGAAGGAGTCACCGCAAAACGGCGGTTCTGGGCCTAAGACCCCGGTATTGTAAAAGAAGAAAAAAAAGGGGGGGTCTTACAAGTGGTATCAAAGCGCAGACCTCGATCGAAAAGTAGCCGTCCACAACCCTGGGTCACCCCCGCGCGAGTTTAGTTTGGGGACAAACTAAGCAGCGGAAGCAGTGGTGTGCCCATATGGGGGGAATCACATGTAAATTGTCCACTTTAATTAGGCATTGAGTCGATTACCTACTAATGTAGTCCGTTTTGCAGCCCCCAGCTCAGCCCACCCCACAAGGTGGAGCTCTGCAGACCCCAGATATTGCACCACCTCCCATGGTCCCCACACCTTTCCTCCAGTCAGACATGGGGCAGACCCTTACAGCTATCCTTGAGGCCTTCCGGGCTCAGCAGGCTCCAGCCCAGCAGCCAAACCCAGGGGCCAACTAGATGAGCACCTTCCGACGACTCTCTCCCCCATCATACTTGGGGACAGAGTCGGCAGTGCGGACAGAGGAGTGGCTGGATGTTATGTACGAGATGTTGACTGGGATACGATGCCCTTGGGAGGAGAGGGTGGCCCTGGTGGTATCTTGCTTGGAGTCCCATGCTAAGAGGTGGTGGAAGACGCTGTTGGACACGACGTATGCTGATAGGGAGATTGCAGAAATCACTTGGGAGGAATTCAGGGCCACGCTGCTTTAGCACTTTGTTCCGCAGTCGGCCAGGGACGAGTTGGAGGAGCGGTTCTTGCAGCTGAGGCAGGGTACCAGGACGGTGGTGGAGTACCACCGAGAGTTCGATCATTTGGCCCGATATGCGGGCTCTTACCAGATGGACGAAGCAGGTTACGTCAAGAGGTTTTATAAGGGCCTAAAAGAGGAGTTGAGGGAGGCCTTGCTGTTTGTCTCTGATAGGCCTATCTCCCGGATTTTGGAGATGGCGAAGAGGATTGAGGCCGATTGGCACGCCACTCGGGGCCAGAAGCGGCAAGCGGAGGATCAGGGCCGGAGGGCCCGAAATGATCAGCAGCGAGGCACCATACCAGATGGGAGGAGGACAGAGGAGCAGCCTCGTCAGGAGGTGAGGCAGGAGCCGAGAGAGCAGGTGGTTTTGGCCCCTCAACCTCTCCGGATTCAGGAGATGCCGAGACCCGGCGGTATGGCGTATCCCCCGCCGGAGTGCTTCCATTTTCACCAGGTGGGACATCTCCGGAGAAACTGCCCTATGAGGGGGGCACCACCTCCAGCACCACAGGGTGGCCCACCTGCCCAGCATTTCAGAGGCCGAGGACGCGGCCGAGGACGTGGTTACCAGGGAGGCGACCGCATGCAGAATGGGGAGCATATTTACGCTTTGGACTTAGCACAGCCCCGGAACCTGGACAGGGTTATTGCAGGTATGAGAGTAATTTTAGTTTTGAATTTATTCCCTGCTCATATTAAGTATTGATAGAACTACTACACAACCTAGGTTAGAAAACCTTACACCAAAGTTTTTTTTTTTTTTAAAAAAAACTGATTTAGGAATGGTGATGGTGTGCGGCAAGCCTGCCCATACCCTGTTCGACACGGGGGCATCGCACAACTTTGTGTCGGAGGATTTCGTCAAGGATCTGGACCAGATTCGATATTATACGGGATTATCCAGGAGGGTTCGTCTCCCTAATGGGATGGAGATCCAGTCCACAGAGAAGTGCCTCCTGGAGGTTACCATAGACGGGTTGACACTCGAGGCCTCGGCGACGATCCTGAGAATGCCGGACTTCGACTTTGTCTTGGGCATGACATGGCTTGTCTGGAACCATGTCCATATTGACTGCCCGGCGAGTAGGGTCGTGCTGAGCCACGACGATACTTATGCGACATTCGAAGGTACTACTCCAGTTTCCTGCCGCCTGCTTTCATCTATTCAGGCCGTTAAGGCTCACATGCAAGGAGACGAGGTATATCAGGTATTATTCGAGATGACTGAGGAGAAGGACCTGATTGCTAGCATTCCGGTGGTTCGTGACTACGCCGATATTTTTCCGGATAAGCTGCCAGGACTGCCTCCGCATAGGGAGAAGGACTTTCATATTCAGTTGGTACCAGTGGCTAAGCCGGTATCCAAGGCCCCTTATCGGATGGCCCCGAAGGAGTTGGCGGAGTTTCGGACACAGTTGCAGGAGCTGGTGGAAGCAGGATTTGTTAGGCCGAGCTCCTCATCATGGGGAGCTCCGGTCCTATTCGTGAAGAAGAAGGATGGCACTCTTCGCCTGTGCATCGACTATCGAGCACTTAACAGGCTGACCGTCCGAAATACCTATCCGCTCCCCAGGATAGACGAGTGGTTTGATCAGCTGGAGGGAGCCCATTATTTCTCGAAGCTGGATTTGAGGTCAGGCTACTACCAGCTGCGGATCCAGGAGGAGGATATTCCGAAGACGGCCTTTAGTAGCAGATATGGATTGTATGAGTTCATCGTGATGCCCTTCGGGCTCACGAATGCTCTGTCGGCGTTTATGAGCCGCATGAACCGGGTCTTCGAGGCTTATTTGGATGTGTTCGTCATAGTATTCATAGACGACATCCTTATCTATTCTAAGACGGAGGAGGAGCACACACGACATCTGGCACTGACCTTGGAGAGACTGCAGGAGCATCGCCTTTATGCGAAGTTCAGCAAGTGTCAGTTCTGGTTGAAGGAGGTGGATTTCTTAGGCCACATTATCAGCGGAGCCAGGCTGGCGGTGGACCCGGCAAAGATTCAGGCAGTCAGGGATTGGCCGCCGCTGAAGACGACCACGGACGTGTGGAGTTTCCTGGGGCTTGCCGGTTATTACCGGAAATTCGTGGAGGGGTTTTCTCATATCTCCCTTCCACTCACATCCTTGACGAAGAAGGATGTGCCCTTTATGTGGACGCCACAGTGTGAGGCAGCCTTCTAGGAGCTGAAGGACTGACTCATCTCAGCCCCTATTCTGGCCCTTCCATCTGGGAAGGAAGGATTCCAGGTGTATACTGACGCATCATATCAGGGGATAGGAGCGGTGCTGATGCAGAACGGACACGTCATAGCTTATGCCTCCCGCCAGCTGAAGACCCATGAGAAGAACTACCCAGTGCATGACCTGGAGATGGGAGCAGTTGTATTCACACTGAAGATATGGCGACACTATCTTTATGGAGTCCACTGTGATATATACTCCGATCATAAGAACCTTAAGTACGTGGACACGCAGAAGGAACTGAACATCAGGCAGAGGCGGTGGGTGGAGTTTCTATCTGACTATCAGTATGAGATGCACTACCACCTGGGGAAGGCGAACGTGGTAGCGGATGCACTGAGTAGGAGAGCTGCCAGAGAAGGAGCAGAGCCTCAGTTGATGTCTATGGAGCTGCTGCAGAGACTAGAGGACATGCACATTACTCTGGTGTCGTCTGACGATCCTGAGCTCTATGAGGAGTACTTGGCCGCGATGGGCGTTACCGATGACATCAGAGACCGAGTCAGAGAAGGACAGAGGCAGGATGCCAAGTTAGAGCCCATCTTCCAAGCCCTGGAGGCAGGCACTGCAGGAGATTACACACTGAGGAATGACATGGTGTGCTTCAGAGGACGGGTGTATATACCGGAGGGAGGCCAGATCCGGGAGGATATTATGACGGAGGCGTACTGCAGCCGGTATTCTGTGCACCCGGGGATCACAAAGATGACGGCTGATTTGAAGAAGACTATGTTCTGGCCGGGCATGAAGAAGGATGTCTCTTACTTCGTGACCCATTGTGAGGCATGTTAGCTAGTGAAGGCGGAGTGCAGGAACCCCGCAGGATTATTGCAGCCACTCCCGGTGCCGGAGTGGAAGTTTGATGACATAGCCATGGACTTCATACATGGGCTTCCCCGGTCTCGGACAGGGAATGACTCGATCTGGGTAATTGTTGATCGGTTGACCAAGGTGGCTCGATTTATACCGATCAGGAAGGACGATTCAGTAGGAGTACTGGTGCGGAAGTTTGTGGAGCAGTTCATTCGATATCATGGCGTGCCCAGGACGATAGTGTCAGATCGTGATGGGTGGTTTACATCCATGGAGTGGCGATCAGTTCAAGATTACTTAGGCACGCGATTGACCTTCAGCACTGCATTTCATCCCCAGACAGACGGGCAGACAGAACGCACCAACCGGACGCTGGAAGACCTTTTGAGGCTATGCATTTTGGACCGCGGGGAACCGTGGGAGAAACTGTTACCCCTGGTCGAGTTCTCCTATAACAACAGCCACCAGTCCAGCATCAGGATGGCGCCTTACGAAGCCTTGTACGGGAGGAGATGCCGGACCCCGATTTCTTGGGTTCAGAACAAAGATTCCAAGGTGTTGGGATCAGAGTTTGTTGAAGACACCGAGGCACAGGTGAGGCTGATCAGAGACAGGATGCTAGAGGCACAGAGTAGACAGGCTAAGTACTATGACGCCCGGCATCGGCAGGTGGAGTTCCAGGTGGGAGACCGGGTGTTTCTGAAGATCCGGCCCATGTATGGAGTCTCGCGGGTGCGTGGTCGGAGGAAGAAGCTCAGCCCTAGGTACATGGGCCCTTACAGGATCCTGGAGCGGATCGGACCCCTAGCCTACCGGCTGGAGTTACCACCAGAGCTGGAAGCGCTGTACGACGTCTTCCATATTTCTTCGCTGAGGAGGGCTCTGCTACGCCCGGAGCAGCAGATTTTGACCACCGAAGGGCCGGTAGCTTCAGACCAGTCAGTTCGTTTGGAGCCGGTTAGGATCGACGACCGAGGAGTACGGGTCTTGCGACGCAAGAAGGTCCCACTAGTCAAGGTCCTGTGGAGGAACCACGGCCAGGAGGAGCATACCTAGGAGCCGCAGGACCTGATGCGACAAAGATACCCAGAGTTGTTCAGTCAGGTATACCTCATAAACCCCTTAAGATGTTTAACTTATTTTCTTGCTTCAAACTACTAAGGGCTGCTCTAGGCAGATAGAGGCTTATCTTTTATTTATTGGGGGCTTATCTTTGTTTATTGGGATCTTGGTTTGCCAACTGGGCGAAATGGTCATAGATCTAGGTTTCCCTTAAACCTAATTTAACAAACATGGCGTCATGATGGGATGTTACAAGTTTCTTTTCTTCGGTAGCAAGTCCCGTAGGCTCAACCTTGATTTCGGGGACGAAATCTTTGTTTTGTTTATTGGGATTTGTAACATCCCATTTCCAACTAGACCCCTAAGAGTGGTTTTTGGCCATGACTAGGTCATGACAAAACCCTAGGAAGCCAGAAATGGGACAAGAGATAGGGGACAGAATGTGGGAGATCATCATGGTCTGCAAATAGTATAACTCTGAGCAATGGTTTAGGATGACCATGGACCACACCCTAACCCCAAGACCCTACCACAACACCCCTAATACCTTGGGAGGCCCATTAGAGCCAAAAGGACCCATTAGGGTCAACCCAAGAGGCTCAGATGACCAAAGTCAACCCTAGCCCTAAATGGGTCAAACTAGCCTACTTACGGTCAATTGACCTACTCCTAGCCTAGAGGACCCCACCTATGCCCTCCTAACCCTAAAGTGAGGTCAATGGGTCACTAAGGGCACATTGGGGCCAGCCCTAGAGGCCAGGTTGACCCAGGTCAACTCAACCTCCTAATCTGGTCAAAGTACCCTTACTAAGAGTATGTGACCTCCAAAGTGCAGGGTAACCCTACATAACCCTACCTAGACCCTAGGGGAAGCCAATGGGTCACCCAGGACCCATAGGGGTCAACCCAATTGGTCATATTGACCCAAGTCAACTGTAGCGTCCCGAATCGCTCTAGGCCCCTAGTGTGTGTGTTTTGAGTCAGGAGGGTTGACTTGAGTCCTGAGGGTGCAGGGAATTGGACTGCACTTGTGGAGAAGTGGAGAATCAGTGTAAAAAGGAAGTGACACGGGTAGGGACACGGCCGTGTGCCTACCCGTGTGCGTCGAGTTGAGCTCGACGACCCGTGTCGAGATCGTCGAGCTGTGTCGACACCTAGGGACACGGGTAGGGACACGGCCGTGTGCCTACCCGTGTGCGTCGAGTTGAGCTCGACGACCCGTGTCGAGATCGTCGAGCTGTGTCGACACCTAGGGACACGGGTAGGGACACGGCCGTGTGCCTACCCGTGTGCGTCGAGTTGAGCTCGACGCCCGTGTCGAGATCGTCGAGCTGTGTCGACACCAAGGGACACGGGTAGTGACACGGCCGTGTCCCTACCCGTGTGCGTCGAGTTGGGCTCGACGAGAAGTGTCGAGATGCAACCCGAGAAGTACACGGCCAATGACACGGCCAGGCACACGGCCGTGTCATGTGAACACGGGTTGGGACACGGGCGTGTCCCTACCCGTGTCAAGCATTGAATCGACATGGAAACCGCCACGGCCGTTTCGCGGAAGCGGGACACGGGTACGGACACGGCCGTGTCCCTACCCGTGTCATATTTTATTTATATAAGGGACAGAAAACCCTAGCCGTTTTCATGCTCTTTTCATCCCCTATTTCCAGTGAGAACTCCTGTGAGAGGGAAAACTGCAGGAGCAAGTCCTACCGAAGGAGATCCGCCATCGCCGTGAAAGAGAAGATGCCGCCGAGGAGAACTACGCGATCCATGGCGAGAAATGGTGGTACCGCTGGAGCCAACGTGAGTTTCCTACCCTCTCCCTTGGTGCTAGATCTATAGTTATGCCTTAGGAGAGACATCGACTCAAGAGAGTCTTGATGGAGAGGAGAAGATCTCTAGGTTAGGCCATGTTAGAACTTGTGTTCTAGACTTTAGATCTCTTCAACCCTTCCCCTTATCTTCAATATG
Organism: Platanthera guangdongensis; assembly: GCA_039583875.1. Classification (NCBI taxonomy): domain Eukaryota; kingdom Viridiplantae; phylum Streptophyta; class Magnoliopsida; order Asparagales; family Orchidaceae; genus Platanthera; species Platanthera guangdongensis. The sequence goes on along the minus strand of CM077163.1, from coordinate 70,023,907 downwards.
ACGATGGGTGGATGGTCTCGTGAGGAGTTTATGGCCTTTGAGGTTGAATAAGGGAGGAGAATATTTCTGGAAAATTTAGAAACGATCGCTTGAGGAGGAAGACGAACCTATGCCGTTCATTTTCCTTTAAGATGCGCGCAGAATCTGTATTCTGCGCGCAGCGATCTTCTAGGCCATTTTCCCTATGGATAAGGCCAGATCTGGGCTTTCGGCTGAACACGAAAGTTGAAGCCCTTGGAAATACCTTTCCAACGAGTGGTTGCACGACTTCAGGTGATGTCTGTAGCCACGGGAAAGTCTAAACGAAAATGGGGTTTTACAAATCCTGCATGCAGAAACTGTGTTCTGTACGCAGCGGACTTCAAGTCCGATTTCAAGTAGGATAATATCAAATCTGGGTTGAGCTCTGAATATAAAAGATGTAGTCCATGGAAATACCTTTCCATCGAGGGGTTACACGACTTCACCGGATTCCTGTAGCCTCAGGAATCTCCGGTCGAAGTTGCTGACCAGATTCAACCTGCGCCTAAATTCTGGGCTTAATGGAAAAATGGATTTTGTTTCGGTGAAATTATTAATGCAAGATACTTGCCTTGGATGAACCCTTATGATTAATCATTTGTTGTGTGATTGAAGTATCTTATTAATCATATTTCATATTACCAAATTGTGAAACAAACTTGTTTAAAAGAATTGAACTGGTAGGAATTGAAAGATTGAATATGGTACACTTCATGTTTAAGTTATGATATTACTAAAAAGGATGATGTGATAGATCTTATATGCGCATTACGTTACTTTACATTATCATCATTTGGGAAGTCATATAGATGAATAGACCATGGCCATGGATATGTTTGACTAATGAAATGAGTCTAGTGGACCAATACTTAGAGCGTTGTCTCCCTACGGGTAGTATTGTGTAAGTTCGTAAGTGCGGTGTTGACCGCCACTTGTTTTGGTTGTGTTGAGATAGGGTGCGGATGGATGGTTGGGCTGTGCCCTCGTGTTTACTTCCGAGGCCCCTTCCATGTTGTGTTGATATGGTGTTTGCATGTGGTGTGAGTCGACACGCGGTGTCGTAATCCCGGGTTAAGGATAGTGTGGCAGGTCTACGGGCTCGCCAGTCGTCACACCGACGGGAGTTGACAGTTAGACTTGGTCGGTTTGGGCTGTGTCCTCGGTGTTCACGTCCCGAGGCCCCTCCGGCCATGTGAACGGTTGGGCTGTGTCCTCGTGCTTTCTTCCGAGGCCCCTTCCGGGTCACGCAAGGCCAGTTCGGGCTGTGTTCTTGGTGCACATCTACCCAAGACCCCGCTGGGCCATAGTACGCATGGGCTCCGCTGTTGTGTTCTTAGCGTTGAGGCGTACGGAGGCCTAGGTGAAGTAGTGTGATACCCGCCTAGTAGTAGAAGTGCCCGTTCTACTGTCACCGCCTGGCCACGGCGGCTGATGCCTGAGAGGTTAGCTACCTGCTCGAAAAGTGGGAACTACAGTCTGTGTCGACATAGCAAGTGCATGGGTGAGTCATTGCATAGCATTCATAGCATTTCATATCATTGCACAACAAGATCCTCATCGTATAAGTTTGTATGGGCACTCTTATACGATGAGTTACTTTATGTAACCCGATCCTTAACTTATAAGTTTGTATGGGCATTCTTATAAGTTAAGTTACTTTCCTGCTGAAGCTTTCTTACACTTGTTATTATACCTTGATGGCTCTTGTAGAATTGTTAGTTTACATATTGATAGCTTTTGTAGAACTGCTAGTTATACATTGATACTCATGTACCTTGTCACCTGATTGTACTTTTATACTTACTGATATATATTGTGCCCTTGTTTCTCTTTCTCCGCCCGGTGCCGAGGAGTCGCCGGGGGAGCGGATGTGAAACCACTTAGTCGTTTCGACTAACGGTTACTACGTCTTCCTTTTTAGGAGGTCACGCCGCAGGTAGAGCAGCCGCAGACTACGCAGCAGGACAGCCAGGCCAGGACGACAGGGCCTGATGTGACGGTGCCGTCGATACCGTCTGTTACTGATGTTAGTGTTTTGCTTACTCTGATGTAGCCCGTTTGGGCAATGATTAGCTGTACTCTGATATTTTGTAGAAGCATGTTTAGCTTCTCTTTATTGATGTTTTGGACTTTATATACTTAGTGTGGATTTGACTTCTCTTGCTTATTTATTTGGTTGGGTTGGCATGAATTATTGATATTGTTGTAGCCGGCGGAATAGGCGTCTTGTGGTACAGGTTAGCCCGTGTGCTAATGCTACCGCAAGGCGGCTGTTCCGGGCATAAGACTCCCTCTTCGTGCCGTGTTTTGGGATCCGGGAGGGGGGAGTCTTACAAATGGTATCAGTTTGCCACGATCCTCAACTAAGAAGTCATTCAACAATGGTGCCACCCCCGTTTGGTTAGTCAGTTTGGGGACAAACTGACTTAGCGGAAGCAGTGGTGTGCCCATATGTAATTCACATTAAGTTGTCCAACTTTGACCTTAAGTTTAGCCAACCTGACCACAAATTTGTCGTGTATGTGTAGGTTCCACTGCATGTTGAGCCGATGGGGGGTACTCTTACCCCTCCCATACCCACTCAGTTCCAACAGTCTGAGTTGGGGCAGACGCTCACCGCCATTCTGGATGCTTTTAAGGCTCAGCAGGCTCCGGTGCAACAACAGGCCCCGAGCTCCAACTGGCTGAGCACCTTCCGGGCTCTCTCCCCTCCCGTCTACCTTGGGACGGAGTCAGCCGTACGTACAGAGGAATGGCTAGACACGATACAGGAGTTGTTGGCTGGTATCCGTTGCCCAGCCAACATGGCAGTGACATTGGCAGTGTCCGTCTTGGACTTACATGCGAAGAGGTGGTGGAAGTCCCTCATGGGCTCTACCTTCCAAGGCCGGATCTACACGGAGATAAGTTGGAATGAATTCTCGGGTGTTTTCTTGGAGCACTTTATCCCTACTTCGGCCCGAGATTAGCTTGAGCAGAGGTTCCTTCTACTAAAGCAGGGATCAAAGTCGGTTACAGAATACCAGCGGGAATTCCAGCATCTCGCAAGGTTTGCAGATTCTTATGAGTTGGATGACAGAGGTTATGCCAAGCGCTTCTATAAAGGGCTGCGAGATCCCCTAAGGCAGTCCCTTTGTTTATAGCGGATGGTAGCTTGGCGGAGATCATTGATATGGCGAAAAGATTGGAGGCAGACCACATGGGATGTAGCAAGAGGCCTGCGGAGGACGTGATGGAAGCCGGCCCAAGTAATAGAAGGAGACGGGACTTTAGAGGAGGAAGAGGTTATCAAAGAGGTGGAGGGCGTGTCCACCGAAACTATAGGGTGGAGCATCCAGTTCCGCAGCCGCCTGCGTTGCCTCCACCCCACAGCCTCAGCGATTCCAACAACCGGAAGGGCGGCGTGGTCTGGTGTGCTTCGAATGCAACCAGCCGGGCCACATCCGGCGTTTTTGCCCGCAACTATATGGGAACGCCCCTCCTGCTCTCCCTCCTGCTCTCCCTCCTGCTCTCCCTCCAGCAGCTCCACGAGGGCGAGGATATATGCGCGGTCGAGGACGAGGACCGCCAAGAGGAAACCCCGGACCAGCCCGGGATCAGGTGTACGCGCTTGACATGGCGCAGGAACGGAACCCACAAGATGTGATTGCAGGTATGATTTAATTTATTTACATATTTGCATGGTCTAACTTGAATTGATTAGAACTTACTAGCCACTAGCAATAAGTTTTGGTTGTTGGTACTTAGGCACCGTGATTATTGGCGGGAAGACAGCCTATGCGCTGTTCGATACCGGTGCCTCACACTCCTTTGTGTCCGAGGATTTCATAAAAGACATGGGGGATGTACAGTACTTCACTGGCATAGCCCGACGTGTACGCCTTCCGGACGGCTCGGAGATGATCGCAACCGCCAAGTGCGAGTTGGAGTTATTTATTGATGGGAAGGCCTTTGATACGCCGGCCACGGTTCTGAGGATGCCGGAGTTTGACATCATTTTGGGCATGGCATGGCTGGACTGGCACTTCGCGAGGATCGATGCGCGGAGAAGCGGATCTATTTGAGGCATGGAGACTCTGACGTCATCTTCCAAGGTATTGGCTTCGCGCCACGTATGATATTATCTTCTATTCAGGCTGTAAAGGCTCATATGAAGGGGGATGAGGTCTTCATGATCTGGTTCGAGTTGAAGGAAGCAGCGTTGGAATTAAAGGATGTACGGGTAGTGCGGGATTTTCCTGAGGTATTTCCTGAGAAGCTACCAGGATTACCTCCGCATAGAGAGGTTGACTTCCAGATCAATCTAGTACCAGGTGCCAAGCCTGTATCCAAGGCTCCGTACAGAATGGCTCCGAAAGAACTCGCGGAGTTTAGAGTTCAATTGCAGGAACTGGTGGATTCAGGGTTCGTTCGCCCCAGTTCATCACCATGGGGAGCCCCTGTGCTGTTCGTGAAGAAGAAGGATGGAACACTGCGATTGTGCATAGATTATCGGGAACTCAATCGATTGACGGTGCGGAACACTTACCCACTACCGCGGATCGATGAGTTGTTCGATCAACTAGTGGGGGCACATTGGTTTTCTAAATTGGATTTGCGCTCCGGATACTATCAGTTGAGGATACAAGAAGGGGACATCCAGAAAACGGCCTTCAGTTCGAGATATGGTTTGTATGAGTTCACAGTAATGCCGTTGGGCTCACAAATGCCCCTTCGGCCTTCATGAGCTTGATGAACAAGGTGTTTGAACCGTATTTGGACATCTTCGTCATTGTTTTCATCGACGACATCTTGGTCTACTCAAAGACGGAGGAGGAGCATGTCGAGCACCTGACCTTGGTTTTGAAGAAATTGAAGGAGCATGCCTTGTATGCCAAGTTTAGCAAGTGTGAATTCTGGCTTAAGGAGGTAGCCTTCTTGGGGCATGTGATCAGTGGAGCAGGATTAGCGGTGGATCCAGTGAAGGTGCGAGCCGTGAAGGAGTGGTCGCCCTTGAAGTCGGCGGCTGATGTACGAAGCTTTCTTGTACTTGCTGGGTACTACCGCAAGTTCGTGAAAGGATTCTCCAAGATTGCCCTTCCTCTTACCTCCTTGACGAAGAAGGGAGTGCCATTTGAGTGGACACCTCAATGTGAAGCGGCATTTCAAGAGCTGAAGGATAGGCTTACCTCCGCCCCCATCCTTGCACTTCCGTCGGGGAAGGAAGGATTTCAAGTTTACACGGACGCTTCATATCAAGGGATGGGAGCGGTATTGATGCAGCATGGGCACGTGATCGCATATGCTTCAAGGCAGTTAAAGAAACATGAAATTAATTACCCGGTTCATGATTTGGAGTTGGGAGCAGTGGTGTTCGCTTTGAAAGTCTGGAGGCATTATTATATGGCGTGCACTGCGAGATCTTTTCCGATCACAAAAACTTGAAGTATGTTCACACTCAGAAGGAGTTGAACCTGAGGCAACGGCGGTGGTTGGAATTTCTATGCGACTACGAGTTCACCATGAACTACCACCCCGGGAAAGCGAACTCGGTAGCCGATGCCTTAAGTAGAAAAGTGCCAGGCTCTAGCCCAGAGTCTCGGCTGATGAGCATGGAGTTGGCTCGGATGATCGAGGAGATGGAAATTACTCTATTATTCAAGGATCCTTCGGCAGAGTATGCGGAGTATTTGGCCAACATGAGCATAGTTTGTGATATCCGAGACCAGATTCGGGTGGAGCAAGGAATGGATGCGGCCTTGGCCCCGGCAATCAAGGCAATTGAAGATGGGACCACCGATGAGTACATACTCAAAGACGGCCTCATTTATTTTCGTGGCCGACTCTATATTCCCAAGGGCGGCAAAATTCGGGAAGATATATTGAGAGAGGCGCATTCCTCTCAATATTCAGTGCATCCGGGTATTGCTAAGATGTACGCCGGACTGCGGAAGACCATGTGTTGGCCGGGAATGAAGAAGGATGTCCGCTACTATGTTACACATTGCGAAGCTTGCCAAAGAGTGAAGGCTGAATGCAGGAGTCCCGGTGGTTTGTTGCAGTCATTGCCCATCCCCGAATGGAAGTTCGAGGATATCTCCATGGACTTTGTTCATGGGTTACCTCGTTCCGCTCCGGGAATGATTCAGTATGGGTTATTGTGGATCGACTGACAAAGGTGGCCCGGTTCATTCCAATGAAGAAGGAAGCACACGTGGATGCTTTGGTACGCCTTTTTGTGGAGCAATTTGTACGGTATCATGGCGTGCCCAAGACAATTGTTTCAGATCGGGATGGTCGGTTTACATCCAATGAGTGGAAGGCGGTACAGGCGTATTTGGGCTCACGCCTAACCTTTAGTACCGCATTTCATCCACAGACGGACGGGCCAGTCAGAGCGGACCATCAGAACACTGGAGGATTTATTGAGGTTATGTCGTGTTTGGACAGAGGAGAGCCATGGGAAAGGCTCTTGCCACTAGTGGAATTCTCCTATAATAATAGCCATCAGGCGAGCATCGGCATGGCGCCCCATGAAGCCCTTTATGGAAGAAGGTGCAGGACTCCCTTGTCTTGGGTACAAGATGAAGATCCGAAGGCATTGGGAAACGAATACATAGATGATACTGGTGCGGCGGTCAGATTGATACGGGATCGCATGTTGGAGGCTCAAAGTCGACAGGCGAAGTATTACAATAAAAAGCACCGGATGGTGGAGTTCCAAGTGGACGAAAAAGTGTTCCTTAAGATTCGGCCGATGCGTGGAGTTTCGCGGGTGCGTGGAGTGAAAAAGCTCAGCCCGAGGTATGTTGGGCCTTATACTATATTGGAAAGGATTGGCCCGTTGGCCTATCGGTTGGAGTTACCACCGGAACTGGAAAATCTTCACGACGTGTTCCATGTATCGTCGCTTCGAAAAGCACTGTTGCGGCCCCGACCAGTATATTCCCACTACTAATGGTGCGGTGGCATCAGATAGGACTGTGCGACTAGAGCCGGTACGAATTGTTGACAGCGAGACAAGAACATTACGCCGCAAAAGTGTTCCCTTAGTGAAGGTGCAATGGATGAATCATGGGAAGGAGGAGTACACTTGGGAGCCAATGGATTTAATGCGGTAACGCTACCCGGAGTTGTTTGCTCAAGGTAATTTTATTTAAAAGCATATGTTAAATTTCCTGTTATACACTTCTCCCCACAACCTAAGCCTGATTTCGGGGACGAAATCTTTTATTTTGTTTATAGGATTTGTAACGTCCCGAATCGCTCTAGGCCCCTAGTGTGTGTGTTTTGAGTCAGGAGGGTTGACTTGAGTCCTGAGGGTGCAGGGAATTGGACTGCACTTGTGGAGAAGTGGAGAATCAGTGTAAAAAGGAAGTGACACGGGTAGGGACACGGCCGTGTGCCTACCCGTGTGCGTCGAGTTGAGCTCGACGACCCGTGTCGAGATCGTCGAGCTGTGTCGACACCTAGGGACAACGGGTAGGGACACGGCCGTGTGCCTACCCGTGTGCGTCGAGTTGAGCTCGACGACCCGTGTCGAGATCGTCGAGCTGTGTCGACACCTAGGGACACGGGTAGGGACACGGCCGTGTGCCTACCCGTGTGCGTCGAGTTGAGCTCGACGCCCGTGTCGAGATCGTCGAGCTGTGTCGACACCAAGGGACACGGGTAGTGACACGGCCGTGTCCCTACCCGTGTGCGTCGAGTTGGGCTCGACGAGAAGTGTCGAGATGCAACCCGAGAAGTACACGGCCAATGACACGGCCAGGCACACGGCGTGTCATGTGAACACGGGTTGGGACACGGGCGTGTCCCTACCCGTGTCAAGCATTGAATCGACATGGAAACCGCCACGGCCGTTTCGCGGAAGCGGGACACGGGTACGGACACGGCCGTGTCCCTACCCGTGTCATATTTTATTTATATAAGGGACAGAAAACCCTAGCCGTTTTCATGCTCTTTTCATCCCCATTTCCAGTGAGAACTCCTGTGAGAGGGAAAAATGCAGGAGCAAGTCCTACCGAAGGAGATCCGCCATCGCCGTGAAAGAGAAGATGCCGCCGAGGAGAACTACGCGATCCATGGCGAGAAATGGTGGTACCGCTGGAGCCAACGTGAGTTTCCTACCCTCTCCCTTGGTGCTAGATCTATAGTTATGCCTTAGGAGAGACATCGACTCAAGAGAGTCTTGATGGAGAGGAGAAGTTCTCTAGGTTAGGCCATGTTAGAACTTGTGTTCTAGACTTTAGATCTCTTCAACCCTTCCCCTTATCTTCAATATGACGATGGGTGGATGGTCTCGTGAGGAGTTTAGGCCTTTGAGGTTGAATAAGGGAGGAGAATATTTCTGGAAAATTTAGAAACGATCGCTTGAGGAGGAAGACGAACCTTATGCCGTTCATTTTCCTTTAAGATGCGCGCAGAATCTGTATTCTGCGCGCAGCAGCGATCTTCTATGCCATTTTCCCTATGGATAAGGCCAGATCTGGGCTTTCGGCTGAACACGAAAGTTGAAGCCCTTAGAAAACCTTTCCAACGAGTGGTTGCACGACTTCAGGTGATATCTGTAGCCACGGGAAAGTCTAAACGAAAATGAGGTTTTACAAATCCTGCATGCAGAAAAACTGTGTTCTGTACGCAGCGGACTTCAAGTCCGATTTCAAGTAGGATAATATCAAATCTGGGTTGAGCTCTGAATATGAAAGATGTAGTCCATGGAAATACCTTTCCATCGAGGGGTTACACGACTTCACCGGATTCCTGTAGCCTCAGGAATTTCCGGTCGAAGTTGCTGACCAGATTCAACCTGCGCCTAAATTCTGGGGCTTAATGGAAAAATGGATTTTGTTTCGGTGAAATTATTAATGCAAGATACTTGCCTTGATGAACCCTTATGATTAATCATTTGTTGTGTGATTGAAGTATCTTATTAATCATATTTCATATTACCAAATTGTGAAACAAACTTGTTTAAAAGAATTGAACTGGTAGGAATTGAAAGATTGAATTTGGTACACTTCATGTTTAAGTTATGATATTACTAAAAAGGATGATGTGATAGATCTTATATTGGCATTAGTTACTTTACATTGTCATCATTTGGGAAGTCATATAGATGAATAGACCATGGCCATGGATATGTTTGACTAATGAAATGAGTCTAGTGGACCATTACTTAGAGCGTTGTCTCCCTACGGGAGGTTTGTGTAAGTTCGTAAAGTGCGGTGTTGACCGCCACTTGTTTTGGTTGTGTGAG